>NDFF03000177.1:0-35261 GCA_002150815.3 Grammothele lineata | reverse complement strand
GAGGCCGCGCGGCCGATGCTTATCGCTGGCATCAGGGCCGCGCTCGGATTCCCTCGCGCCCCGCGCCCCCCAGTCGACATTCGACGCGCTCCCCCCCCGAATAGTAGATACTATTGACGGTATATAATACACAAATGTATCTAGCGGAGGAATGCGAGCGAGGATGTGGGAGGGGGACATCGGCCGCAGCGGACGGAAGCGGGCGCCTGGCCGCTGGTGCCGCGGGCGCGGGCGCCCGCCATCAGCAGCACCCGCGGGGCCGTGTGGCGGAGGATGCATCGGCCCTGCCTGAAAAGGCAGGGGAACGAGCGCGCTCGTAGCGGATGGATTGACGCCACCACTACTCTTGCAACCGGCGCCACGCGGATTCACCCAAGGTCCTGCGATGTCAGCATTCGCGCGAGCCCTTGCCGTCCAGAGTGGCGTACGTACGTCTGACCGATCCTCGAGCGGCGATAGGCCCGACCAAGGCTAAATTTCCCTGCCTTGCAGGGAAGCTCGGGCTGTGCTTCGGGCGAAGCGTCCGCCCGCCATCACGACCAGCATGCACGGGCGCCGCGTGCGACGTAGTGACTCTACTGCCAAGAGCTCGCGCGCCCAGTGTTCATAATCTTCCAGGGCTCAAATTGCGTGACTACGGGACTTACCGACTCTATAGGTCGGCGCGGGAGCCTCAAGGCTGCTTCACACGCTTGCGGCTTCGTGTCCCCTCGGGAACGGGCGTCTTCTTGCACGGTGGTGGAGACCACTTAAAGGAGAAAGGTACGTACACCAGTTATGACGGTGCACGAGCGGGATGCCCCGAGGCTGTCGGACGAATGCCGTCTTCCCGAGGCTCCGGCCCATTACCCGCTCACCAGGTAAGTACGACAAGCAGTACCCATGTGAAAGGTTTTCGTTACTCAGTCTTTGACACGTTGTTCCGATCTTCAGACTTCAATTTTAGCCGCTGATCACGTCGGACCTTCTTGATTTTCCATGCAGTTCTCGTCGCCGCCGGGCTTCACTCCAATCTCCAATTTACGGATGCGCGGGGCTTGGCACGCATACCCATCTCCGACAGTGTCCTCGCGGACAAGATTTACGATACTTATCCCCTTCGAGTACGCATACGGAGGGTGCCGAATCCAGCCCGCCAAGCCATTCACATCCTCGACTGCATGAGTGAATTTGTCTCTCGTGCGCCTCTGTTCCCGGGGACGTTCACCTAACGTACGTACTGTACGTCCCCCACCTTGTGCGAACGCCAATGACTGACGAGAGAGGCATTCATCATGTAGTAACCGGGTTCCCGGGAGAGCACGTGGGCGAATTGACTCATGCTGTCCCTTCGGTCCCTCGTGACGAGCAGACTCGGGATGTTGCGTAGACTCAGCGCAAGTCCCAGCTGGGAGTCAATCTAATCGCTGTTACCGACAGAAACATCACCAACTAGATCAGATGTTCTCACCCAAGTGGCTGTATGCTATACTAACATCTCTCCTACGCCATCTACGCTTCAGGACATACAAACCGCTGCGGCGACGCCCTGCGTTCCCCGATCGCGCTCTCGCAATAGCACCCGGAGCAACCCAAACGAGGTTCGAGCATGCATGGGCTCTCAATGTGATGTGCCTCCAAATCCGTCTCGAAACTGAATCACACGCGAATATATTGAACCCTTCACGCGCGATGGACGTGCGTGACAGAACTCTCCTCCAAGGAACAAGCGACGTAGAAGGACGTTTGCTGGAATGTACGAGAGCTCCGAGGCGGCGTAATTTCAGCATGCATACGATCCACGTCGTAAAGACAGCGTCCCCGTCTCGACGCAGTCGTTCGACTGGAATGTCATTCATTGAGCGACGCGCGCTCAAGACCGTAGCGTATTCTTGACATACTTCGACAGTACGTAGTTCGCAAAAATCGACCTGCACCACACCCCGCGTTCCCCGAGCCCAGGCACGACCGCCAGGTTCTCCCGTCAGCGACGGAACCTTCCCGAGGCTAACGCCCACTATCGACCACACGTACGTAGGACAGCCCGCTGCAGCCCCGGCGGTGCGCATGCCCATCAGTCGCGGGACAAGTTCTCACCGCAGTGCGCACCCGGTGCCACACATCGACTCGGGCCCCGCCCGCATGGAGCCTCGTTCCGGCGCACGCCGATGACGGCACCTTGGGTGCGCACAAACGGCGCAGAGCGCATACGGTGAGCGCACGCGAGCGCGCTCCACGAAAGTCGGACGGGCTGGGCGGCCCTCGACGCCGACGGGGCTATGCTGTCCGTGGCGTAACCTTCGTGCATGTGCAAACTGCCAGGCAGGCTGAGTGCTGCGGAGATGATAGCAGAAAGATGGAGAGTGTCGTCGGGGCCGTTCGGCGGTTCGGCGTTGCGGAAGCGTCCTTGAATAGCCCGTCGTATGCTTGAGAGACTTGAGTCGCAGATAGAAAGAGCGAGGGCGTACATTGCATCCGGGGCGAGCGTTCGTCTGCAATTCATATGATGCACGTACGGGACTCACTAGTGATGTGTCTAACCTCTATAGGCTGACCGCACAAACTCAGCGGCGCGCACATCCTCAAACAGATACCAGCGGGACGTACCGAAGAGCTACGTCTGCGCATTGTCCCGAGGCTGTCGGAGTCGACGGGCGATGTGTGCGTGCTATCGATAATGAGCGACGACTACAGAATGTTGCCCATTACAGTGGGCGCAGGAGACCAAACGACGAACTTAGGGTACAGAACCGCATTAGCAGGACATCCCAACCATGGAGAACAGCTCGGAAACGTACCTAACCCGTAGCCTCATCGCAAAACAAATCATCGGCCGCACGCCGCACAACAATCAACCTGCGCGAACGGCCGGTCCCGAACTCGAAGTCTCGAGCTCTCCGTCGTGATCTGACACAGCACGGGCTGAGCTAACCCCCTCGCCTCGCACTAGTCCACTTGAAGGCGCGAACTCGCCCACGCCCAGCGGCGGAGACAACCGCCCCCCGATCCGCGCCGAGGAAAAACCCGACGGCTCCTCTCCAGCACTGGCAATATGACACGGCGCCGCTATTCGGCACCTTCGTGTCTCCGGGCCCCATCTTCGATCTTCGACCGTCGCACTTCGCCTTTTGGAGCGCGAAGATGTACCGAGACCAATTGCAAGAGCACCACCGGTGCTGTGAGAAAAGATTGCCCCCGCGAGTCGCAGGGGTCGTCCGAGGAGCCGGATAGAGAGCTGGTGGGGATCGGGGAGAACGCGTACGGCGTCCGCGATGGATCGAGTCTCGAGAAGCTTGGGTTGGCGGGGACAGCGGGAACGGAAGCCTCCGCCCGGCTCAGCGGATTTTCACGGGCCGTTTCTAGATACCGGCGCGTGCGCCTGCTGCTGCCCGCAGCGAGGAGAGGATGCGGGGTATCGAGGCCACCGGGCGTACGCTGACGGAAGCTGGTCCGCGGATGTGGCGCGTCCCGCGGGTATATGCGCTGCACCGGACGCGACGTCGATAGACACTGAAGAGAGACGCGTAGTATACCGCTGTATGCGGGGGCGAGTAGTCACGGTCACCGTCCCGTGGGGTCGAAATGGACTTGCGACTTACCGCTGACCAGGACGGGCGAGAAGTTAGCCATTACGGACGGACGGTTCGGCCGATGCCCCGCGGCGTCAGCGAGAGGTTTTTGAACGCCGCGAGCGATGAGCTTCCTCTTCGTTGGTAGCCACCCTGCAGAGTGAGCACATGCCAGGGCCGAGCGGACGTGCTGACGCCCCGAGTGTGAATGGCACGTACTAGACGCTAGACGCTAGACGTTCGACGCAGGTGGACCATCGGCGTCGCGCCGCGTACGTCCGCGTCCGCGCCGGAAATGAGACCGCCGCGCGGAAGACGTCCTGCGGACTCGGACATAACCTGCCACCCTCTGGCGGCCGTTCCTTGAAGAGCGAAGTGAGTGATTAGCACCCACGGAACGCGTGTTGCTAGATTTGTTTCACCCGTACATAAACTCACCCAACTCGCTCTAGATCTGGACCGCGTTCATCTCCGCTACACTGGCCCGTCGTCACTCCGGCGAACGCCGCGAGCACGCGGACCTCGGGGGCGTGCGGACAACGAGGCTCCTGCAAGCGTAACACATCATCATCAGCGTGATGTCGATGAGCCCGCGACAAACAGCACCTCGCAAAATTTGTTTCGGGCTCACCTGGGCATGTGCCCCTCGTCATGCCGAACAGTGGCGCACGGAGGAGCGAAGGAAGTTGCCGGGCGGGACTCGGCGGTGGGGAGGGACGCGGGCCTTCTTTGGCAGTGACGTCCGTTCCGAGACTCGAGTGCTCGTCTGTGCGCGGGGGATCCCGAACGGCCGAGCTAAAGAGGATGCTTGTCTGACGCTCCGAGCTGACCCATTATGAAGGGTGCGCCCGCGGTTGTTTGTCGGGACTCGGGACAATTGGTCCTGCTGTCCTAAGGAGGCGAGCGAGCGCCTTCAGCTAAGTACAGCGCCGGGAACGACCGAAGAGCCGAGCCGGGGAGAGAAGCTCGGAAGGAACACACCTAACAAAGTGCGATCCCGAGGAAGCCTCCTGTGGAATCCGGAATCCGGAATCCAGAAAAACGGATGAAGATAACAAGCTCGTCGCGTGCCCTCCCAGTGGCCAGCCAGCCGCCAGTAGTAGGCGCTGTGGACTCGGACGAGGTGGAGCATTCGGAGAACGCGTGCCAGTCAGCAGAAAACTCGACGGTACTGATTATGATCTCGATCCGCGCTCGCGCGCACGGAAAGGTCTCCGTCACACGACAAGCCCAACGGGGCAAGCAGGCCCTTCCAGCGCCGGGCCATCCACTCGACCTGGGACAGTGGGACCGCGGTCAGCTTCTCGCTCCGTCGGGCAGCGCTCAGCGCTCAGCGCGCGGACGGCGTGCGTCCCTGAGACCCGAGGCCCGAGTGTCGTAAGTAAGCGAGCGAGTATGTAGTATGTACGCCCGTTTAACGTACTCGCTTGCGTCCTGGCTTCTTGCACGCTGAGCAACATGGATGCCGGGCGCGCGCGCGCAGGCGGGGGAACTTGAGTATACTTAGAGCAGCTGCGACGGCGACGCGGCGGCGTATCTTTGCGCCCTCCAACCCGCGCAGAGACGCGCGCCGGATCGAACTTCGAGGGCGGTCAGCTCACGGAGATGTCCGTGGTGGCGGAGCGGAGGGCTAGAGCTGACAGTGATGTGCATGCGCGCGTTTTTGAGGTACGAGCGATTGCTCCCTCCTCTCTTCCCTGCGTCGACGTGCAACGAGTCCAAAGACGGAGGCACTCACCAGCTGTCGCAGATCGGGCTTCCGTGAGCGCGGCGGGAGTGGCGGAGTCACACGAGCAGAGCGTTGCGAGCTCGGAGGCAGAGGCCTGAAGAAGGGAACTAAGCCACGAACAGCGACACCAGCACCGAACAGGGACGGATGGAGGAGGCCCGCCGCGGGCGAAATGACGTGTGTACTGACGAAATGCGAGGGACGAGGGCCGGCCTGGCCCGCCGGCGGCCACGCCGGATGTTGTAAACCGAGCTCGTGACGCCGTGGACGAGCGCGAGCTTGTGCGCGGGGGCGGCGGCCGTCACTCCGCGCGGGGTATCGCTGGGCCGGGCGCGAGCCAAGGGAGGGGTGGGGGATGCGGATGATCTAGTGGAGGTTAGTGAGCGTGTCGCTGGAGGAATGGGAGGAATGGGAGAGGGACTTGCCGCGGGAGTCGAGCGCGGAGGGAGGAGGGAAAGACGGGGTGCGATCCGGCGTTCCGAAGATAGATGGTGGGAGAACCGGATCACGGTGGGCGGGCGCGCGGCACGGCGCACGCGAGCCGTGGCCACTTCCAGGGACAGGACGGGTACGGGACGGGCGGATCGATTCGATCCAGATATGTTCAGATCTCCAGGCTCCACCGCCGACGTCGACGACTCGGACGCGCGCCACGGGTCGAGAACGGCACGCTCAGGCGCGGCTGCCTGACAAGTTCTTGTTCGACCGTCCGTGCGACGTGCTGTCTATCCAACTACCTCGCCAGGGCTCCAGCGCTGTCCACGTTCATGGGTATGATGACCATGGCAAGATCCGCGCGGGTCGCGGGCTCGCGTTTTCCCTGTCCGTAAGTGATCACATCGCGTCGCTCGTCCGCGGGCGTTGCCGCGAGCTGCAGACCGCCTGGGGCCGACATCGGACACTCGGGTTCTGCGGCTGCTGATTGCAGCAGATACGCACGTACTCGATGATCTCGCGGCACGGCCGGAGATCTGGGCACGCGAGAACGTCGCGGGTCGCCCGTTGCTCCGCGGTATGGAGAAGAACGTGGGCGTGCCGGGGGAAGGACGCGGACGCGGATGCGGGCGGCGGCGCGCGAAGGGGGGGCCGGGGCCGAGAGGGTGGCAAGGGGTGGCAAGGGTGGCGGGGAGTGAATGGGAGGGAGATGGGCGATGAGGAAGAAGGCGAGTGGATGCCGGCGATGCGGTAGAATAGGCTAACCCGTCCCGGGGCGCACGCACAGCCCGCCCGCCGCGCGCGGGGAGGACGGGGCTGGCAGATGCACGTCCTGCGAGAAGGTGAGCTTGAGAGCTCCGCGCGGGGTCTCGCGCCGGCACGTCGCCCGGGCCGCGTGCTACGTACGAGGAGGTGAAGGCGGCGAGCGGAGAGCCAGAGGATCGGGGGAGGGGGATCTGAGGAGAAAGGGCGGGGGTGGACGGGCAAAAGGCCGAGTTGCGATGGGATCTGGGAGGGGAGGGTGGCGGGGGATGCCGAGGAAGGGGCGTTGACGGAGGGAGAGGCCGAGGAAGGAGGATGATGGCGGCGAGCGAACGGCGCGAGGAGCTGGAGAGGATGGCAGCGGCCGAGAGTGGCAGCGGCAGGCAGAGCCAGGGAGAGCCCAGGTCTGGCAACAGATGCGCTCCAGCTGCACTCCAGGACGAGCAGACGCGGCTAGCGCGCCCGGCCAGCATCCCAGCGGGAGCGAGCGGGTCACTGCCTGCTCCTCGCGTCCTCTTCCTCTTCCTCCTGCCCAAAATCCCTCCCCCCGCCCTCTATATACCCCCTGCCACACCCCCTTCCCCGCCCCCACCTCCCCTCTCCTGCCCTCCCTCTCTCCCTCTCCCTCCCTCGCCGTCCCCGCCGTCCCCGCGCCTCCGTCTCCGCCTCCGCTCCGTCTTCGTCCCGCTCGCCCACAGTCCCGTGATGTCTGACTCCGGCCCGGACGTCTTTGTCAGTCCTTCTCGAATCTCTCGCTCTCTCCCGCGCGCCGTCCGCTAACCCCCGGGCGTGTCCAGTTCGACATTGAAATCCAGGGAGTCAACGTCGGCCGCATCGTCTTCCATCTCTACGACTCCGTCTGCCCTCGCACCGCCCGCAACTTCCGCGAGCTCGCGACGGGCGAGAACGGCTATGGCTACGCCAACTCGTATTTCCATCGTGTCGATCCCAACGTGCGTTTTCTCTTTTTTTTGCACGCGTTCGCCCCTCGCGCTCACTGTCGACCGTATCCGCCCCTGCCGCTGTCGCGCACAGTTCATGATCCAGGGCGGCGACATCGTCGACGGCAACGGCACGACAGGCCGGTCCATCTACGGCCCCACCTTTCCCGGTGAGCATTTATGGCAACGCAGATCCCTCCTCACTCGTCCGCCCCCGCCCTCGCTCCCATCTCCTCCCCGACCAACCGACCGTCCTGCGCCCTACTGCCCCCGCACCCGCGCCCGATCCTTCCCTCCCTCCTTCCTGTCTTCTCCTTCTCTGGCGCGTCCGACAACGGGCCCGCATCGCGCTCGCGAACGCCCCCTTCTCTGCTCGCGCTCGCCGATGCTAACCCGCCCCGCTTGACAGACGAGAACTTTCGCCTGCGCCACGACCGCGCGGGGCTGCTCTCCATGGCCAACCGCGGCCCGCATACAAATTCGTCCCAGGTACGCCTCTCCCTTGCTCGTGTGAGGCTCTAGGCGCGGCGCTGACGTCGATTCTTACGCTCCATCGCACCGCGCCCCTTACCTTACCCGCGCTTGTCCCATCCTGCCGTGGCGTGCGCTCGTAGTTCTTCGTCACGACGAGCCCCGCGCCGTGGTGCGACAGGCGGAACGTCGTATTTGGCGAGGTCCGGCACGGCATGGACATCGTCCGGCGGATCCAGTCCTTCGCCTCGGACGACATCCTCTACCGGCCCTCGGCCGACATCCTCATCGCGCGCTGCGGGACGCTATAGCTATCAGTTATAGCACCCGGAGACCCTGGCCGCTTGTGTGCCGGCCCCTCCGCTCGCTCGCCCGCCCACGAGCGCGCGCGCTGTCTGCCTGCCTGGACGCGGCGCGGCGGCGCAGACAGCGGCGGCGTTGACGTCGCCGTTCGGCCCGCATCCGTGCGCGCACGCGCGTGAGTGTACAAGTACTGTACCGTGCCGTGGTGTTTAGTGTTTAATTGCCCCCCGCGCGCCCGCGCATCTGTCCCTCTTCTTCGCTTTCGCCTTCGCCTTCGCCTTCGCCGCCGATGTTGACTAAAGTGCATACCGACCCGACCGAACGCGTACGTATATATTGTATGTATGTATGTATGGATGGATGGATTAATCTTTTCGCGCCCGTGTCCCGTCTCGCGTCCCGAATCCTGTTCTCGTCCGCGCTCGCCCCGCCCTGTCGCGCCCCGCCCCGCTGCCTCCGAGCCAGGCTGGTGCGGCCGCACTGAGCCCGCTGGACGTCGACGTCCCGGAGCCGCGCACCGAGGCCGCCTCGATCATACGGGGCTTTTTGGATCAGCTCCGGGCCTTTGCTGGTTAGCACTGGTGCTAGTAGTAGTACGAGGACGCGGACGCGGACGCGGAACTGCGTCCGCCCGTCCGTCTGCGCCCGCCATCGAGTCGCCCGCTGTACCGTCACCGCCCGTCCCGTCCTGTCCGACTTTGCACCCTAGGCCTGCTGGTGCGCGGGAGCCTGGAGGCGCAAACCACCCCGCTCCAGGGACGCGCTCCCGCGGCCCCTGGGGGCGTTGGGGTCGCATGGATACACACACTGCCGGATAGCGATGGCGATGGCGATGGCGATGGCGCACTGGGGACGCAATATTTATTATTTCGAGTGCGGGGCAGGGCAGGGCAGCTCTGAGCGCTGCGCAGCGCATCTCGCTCCTTGGACGCGGATCGAGAATCGAGATCGCGGCCCGATCTTGGATGGGTCGAGATCATCGGGCGCCAACGTGCGGGAGCGCTTGTGTAGGGAGGAGGGGGACGCGCCTGCCACCACTTCCTGCTCCCTGCTTGAACTTCGCTCTTGCTCTTCGTGCTCGTCGACTTTCTCCCTTTTCTCACTCTTTCGCGCTCGTATCTTTCCTGCACCTCCAGCAGTTTTAAGCAGCATCTATTGTTTCAAGAAGACGTATAGACGAACATGGGCAAGCTCAACATCGCGCACCACAAGTCCTACCACCCCTACCGCCGGGACAACATCGAGCGCGTCCGGCGCGACGAGGAGGAGGCGCGCCTCAAGGAGGCCGCGGAGGAGGGGAGGATGATGCTCGCTGTACGTCGTGCGCTCTGTCTTTGGCTTATTTACGTCGTGCTCGTGCTCATTTGGTACTCGGAACTCGAAATGTAGGACTCAGAGGCGAGGATGGACTTACTCCGTAAACGAGCTTGGCTGGATGGGCGTAAGAAGCACAAGGAAGAGGATGACATGGCTGCTATAGACGAGAGAAGACGTGCAGGGGGTGCGGAGACGACGGCTGCGGTTGCGGTTGCGGCGGACGTAGGGCCCTCGACGCTGACCGGTGCGGGCGGGCATATCAACCTGTTCGAAGATCTGGAGAAGGTGAGTCATCATCTGTTCATCGTATGTGCTAGGATTGTTGACCAGATCTACCCTGTTCGTCGCCCCTTCCTCCTCGCGTGGCTATATGCGCCCATTATTCTGCCCCTCCTCCTCAAACGCCATTTTATCCGCGACGTAGGCCGTTATGGCTGTCCCGCTCCGCTCAACCAAGGCTGGCCGTAGACCCCCTGCAGACGACGACGTACGCGAAACGGACAAGGGGTTCCCTCTTGCTCCCTTGGCCAAGGACCTCAACCCTTGGTATTCGGACAGAGGGCACGAGCGAAACCGAGAGATCGAGGGTGATAAAAAGTATGCCTTTTCTAGACTTCATGCTTCCCTTTCGAAGGAAAGCTGATCACGGTCGTAGGATCCGCGATCTCGCACGCAAGTCCGCTCACGACCCTCTGACGTCTATCAATACTCAGCTCGCGTCCCGCAACGGTACCCCGCAGCCGTCCTCGTCCTCGTCCTCCTTTCGGCGCCCCGCACGACCACCGCCCCCTCGATCGTTCCCTGGTAGTACACCCGCAGCTGTCCCGGGTGTGAACGGGGATGTCCACGTTCGACTCAACCGCGAGTCGTCGGAGCGCCAACGTGCGCTCGAGCTCATCCGCCGCAAAAAGCGCGAGGCGGCCGGGAGCGAGACGCCGAGCACCGTTCATGGTGGCTCGAGTGGCGGCGGTGGATACGGATACGGCGACGTCTTCAACAGGCGGGAGATCGAGGAGGTGCAGCGGGCGCGGAGGGGCCACCGAGATTGGGACCGCGATCGCGATTTTGGGAGCTCGAGGCGGCGCTGGTGAGTTCGGTCTCGCGCTCTTTCCGTCATTCGCGTGACCTGACGTACCCGCCGCGGATGTCGTAGAGACCCATCGTCAGCTCTGCCCATCACGAGAACCAAGATATTTCGTGTCGTATGCAGGCAGTGTGCGGCAGGTACGCCGAGCCACGTCTCCCGCGCTCCCAGTTCCCGACCGACGTCCTGTCTTCTCCAGCGCCGTCATCGGACCTGTCAGAAGCCACCTTGCGGCCCGTGCTCTACGGTAGAACACCGCACGCTCGTCACAGGATGGAGCCGTCCACCCTTCGCCGTCATCCCTCCCGGCGCCCGCCTCCCCGCTCGTCCGCACGCGCACGCGAGGAGACGGGAGAACCCAAAAGGGCGCAGACCGAACGGGGTTCAAGGATGGAAGGGAAGAGAAGACGGCCTCGGCCATGCGGCGCACGCTCGGATCTCTATCTGCTCCCAGGGTGAAGGTGTACAGTGAGAACGTTGGGGGCCGGGAACGTGGCAGAGGGGCGCAGTCGCGGAGGGCGTATGGTGGGATGGGAGTGTGCGGGTCACAGGCACGGAGGAACGAGAAGGCATGGGAGCGCGGGGCGAGGTCGGCGGTGCTCGAATAGAGTTGTGAGTGGTGTGGCCTTCCCTCGAATGAAAACCGTCGTTCACGCCATCGCTGGAAGGCTGTTACTGCCTGTTGCTATCCTGCGTTCCTTCGTCGGACGGCTCGGCCCGTCTCTCCTGTCAGCCTCGCGTCCATTGTTCGCTCAATCACCACGTTTTTCCAGCGGGTGCTGCAGCCCGAACTCTCTGACGAACGACCGACCAACCTTCAAGATCCGTGGCGGGAGCTATATCGCGCATTCCCGGACTCACGACCGCCGACGCCCAACTCTCGCTTAGCCCGAAGTTAACGTCCAAACCGCGGGCGAATCACCGGTGAATACGACGTGAAGCGAGGCGAGGCTCGATACAACCACTATCGATCGACCCCGCTACCGGGCCCCTCTCACGCGCGCGGCCGCCGCTGGCCTGTGGGTTCGCCCGAGCCCGGCAATTTACGGGCAATGACCGGGCCCGTACGTACGTACGGGAATCAACGCCCTCTCGCGCATCCGCGGCCGCGGACGAGGCCGTATGCACTCCTATGCAGTTGGCGCGCGCCGCAGACTTCGCTCGCTACGCCCGTCCTGCGAGCGCGCGTTCCTGCAGGGTCGGGGGTGCGCGCTGCGGACGCTGAGATCGCGTCGCTGGATTGGAGCTGTGTACAGTATCTTGGGGCTTGGGGCCGGAGCTGGTCTTCTGATCCTGTCGTCCGTCGGCCAGTCGCGGTCGCGAAGGTGCGTCAGATCGAGGCTAAGTCCCTGCGTACGTTGACGTACGTTGTCGCCAGGTGTATTTTTCTGGTGCCCCGAGAGAGGACAGACTTGCCGGTGGGCAACCCGACGACAGGCCGGGGATTTCAACCAGGCGCGCCCTGAGCCATAAGCGAACAGAGTCCGGGCCTTCCAGATCCCACCCGTCGCCCCCGCGCGTCCTCCTCGGCTGGGAAACTCAATTTCGACCTCTTCTCGCGTTACCCCATGCAGACATTCTGAGCTGTCTGCTCTCGCTTGGACACCGGCATTCACCTCCGTGTCGAGCCAACACCGGGCTCAGTTTCGACAGGCGTTTGGTAGCGAGGGACAGACGCTCCGAGGACGCAAGCATGCCGTTAGCTCCACTCGCAGGTTACGGCCCGACTCGTCCGAGCGCTGTGGTTGCGGCGGTCGTCGCACGCGCGCGAGAGCGCAACCCCGTTTGCGAGTCGCCAGAATACCGGGGCCCGTGTGGCGCAGGGGTTAACCTCACGCTCAAACTCCCCAGAACCTCGCTGCACGTCGATTCCCCAAGCAAACCCTCCCCGTGGACGCCACGGTGCAATGTGATCGGAGTTTTTCGGGAGGTAGACGTGGGCGAAGGTCCTCAACATGCTAGTGGACGTTTCCTCGAAACCGTCTGGCCTCGTCGGCTTGCGCGCGTCGTGCGGGCTAGCTAGCTAACAGGTGAGTGCGTGGCGGTGTCATCATGATGCGTCGTTCCGATGTGTAATTGACAATGTCGTTTGCTCCCACGACAGCTGTTTTGTATACACTCTGGACGGATATCGAGCTTGGTGGAGCATAGCCTCGTGTGTGAACCGCACCCGCCTCGCGGCGTCCCTATCTCGAGACTCGCGACATCTCGAGCCCGAATATCCCTAGCGCCGGGCCGCCGCACAGGAACGCCGATCTTTCAACGACGCTAGAAGCCTTACCGTATCGTGCCCCACATTGTTCTGTATAGCGCATGGCATATTGCAGCATACCCCTGCACTTTCTGAGACATCGGGATCTATGCCTGGGCAGCGGCTCTTATGTTGCGCGGATCGTCGCGAGACGTCAGAATGCGCGCTAGTATGGCTTTCGCATGCTTATTTCCAATATGACAACCAGCAGGCCGTGTTTACGGGCGTGTGTTGTACTCTGACCCATGCAACGGGGTTAGAAGCGCGCCACGGCGTCTTCGCCATCTTCGAGGCAACTGGAATGTTTAGTCGAGTGAGGTGCGCGCTCCTCCCTGCATCCGACCATAGAGTAATCCCCGAGCCAACGATTCCACAGCAGATTCCTACGTGACCGAAACACGATAACGCGTATACCGCACTTGGTTCGAAGGTACTGTATCAATCCGGCCCTGAATGCGACCCTGACGTCGTTACGCTCCTTCTCGCAGTTCCACTCGTCGAGGCCACCTGCTTACCCCGCAACCGCCGTCGGCCTCCCCCCGCTGCCAGTCAACCATTATTTGTGACGCAAACTACGCTCAATCCCAATCCCCAGTTCTTCGAACACGTAAAACGAGCATCGTCGAAGAGTAGTCCACCGGAGCAGTACGTATACCTACGGATCTGACATTGACTAGGATTTCGGCGAGCCTCGTTACCTGCGACGTTCAATCCACGTGTCGTCTTCAGCTGACTCTCGGACGCTTTTGACGATCCACAATGGATGGACGTGTGCTGCATTCGGCGTGCCTGACGCTGCGTCTTGTCAGCATCTAGTCCCCGTATTGTCCATTAAGCTCCCGGTATCGCGCGGCTAAGGCGTTCGCCGCGGAGGCGCGGGCGATTCGTCGGAACACGTTGCTTGTTACAGCATAGATTCCCGTTTTCGCTGAACCTCTCTTCTTCGCGTTCTAGCTCATCTTCATGCGGCTATCCTAAAGGTATCCCGCTGCCCCGGTGGTGCCATAGCATTGCCTATACGAGACCTCTAAGAGGTGCAAGCTCCGAGGAAGCCGTGCTGACGGCAAGCTTCGCGACTTGCTTCGCGGGAGGTGCAACAACACCAGTAAACCCTCCACGTTCTGGGTCCGAATTTGGCACATTTGCTAGTCCTCACGTGCGCGGACGTGGGAGCGTGTCCTGCCAAGTAAGTCCTCTCTCCGTCTTCCAGAACCTGGCCGGCCAATTTGGCCGTAACCACTCTTCTGGCTGAGATATCTATATCCTTATCAGATGCCCATCTTACCGACTGTGCACCACTCAGGTTTTCGGCGATCGATCTCAGCATACAACGGCCGCCCGCCACGTTCCGTCCGAGTAAATTGGGAGAATACCTCGAGCTTCAAGGCAAGCCGCTTGCTGCAAAAAGTGCTTCGCGAAGACCGACGTACCCATTTAAGGCACGGTTTCACGAAGTACGGCGGGGGACCTGTTAGACTTTGCTTCAGATCTTTTTCGAGGCGTGCTGCTGTCGCTGAACTTGAAGAGATCTCACGATATCTTGCGCACTCGAGCGCTCCCACCTCTAAGTCAGTACATCTGCCGAGTCATCATTAAATCGATCATTGTGCTGACCTCGATGTGATGCCTCCGAATGCCCCATTTCCGCTACCTCCGCATGTAGCACTCAGGCGATATCCGTGAGCCAGAAGTTGGTTTCCGCAGCTTCTGCTACGACAGCGGCTTGACGATACAGGAAGAAGGCCCCCAGATACGGCATAGCATGCGTGCATGGGAGCATCATTCCTACTCGGGGAGTTTCCCTACTTACCTACCGCCGTTTTGGGGGCAATTCCTCACGGCAGCAGACGCGCTCTGCTTTTGTGAAGCCAGCTGATGCACCATTTAAGCTTCTGTGTTCTCACCCTTTGTTCTCTTCCGGGAGACGTCAGCTGACAACAAACGTAGGCTGATCTACGAGTAGGTCAGGATTCCTGAGTTTATAACGTCGGCGGAGCTTCGGTATGCCAACTTTGAGATGCGTTTCTCAGTATATCTCTGAACCCCGCTACATTCCAGGTCTTCTTACGTTCAATGCGTACAATAGAGGTTGGACGGATATTCTCCCTCCGATCTCGACGTTCAGTCTATTCGCGGTTCAATAGCAGCGAATGATCTCTCAGGTATACGTCATGATATCCCCGGTTACTCCGGGGTTCAATCGCGTCTCAGGTTCGGCGCGGTGCCTGTAAGTTTACTATACTGTCGGTTCCTTCGTCGACAGTGTTGTCCCTGATCGTTTTGCTCCCTCAGGGGACGACTTTCGGGTTCGGTTACGGATGAGGGTTCGTCTGCATTCGGCGTCTCGGTGACAGTGCCGGTCACGATCAGTTAAACGAAGACGCATCTCCCACCGACCTCGAGCTCGTCGTAGCACGTACTTGCACTGCTCATACTCGGGATGGGCGGTCTAGTTATCCTCCCCT
Source organism: Grammothele lineata (assembly GCA_002150815.3). Classification (NCBI taxonomy): domain Eukaryota; kingdom Fungi; phylum Basidiomycota; class Agaricomycetes; order Polyporales; family Polyporaceae; genus Grammothele; species Grammothele lineata. The sequence goes on along the minus strand of NDFF03000177.1, from coordinate 19,955 downwards.
CTACGTATACACCGCAGCGTACTGCTGCTCGATTACTGACACGGTAGCAAGCTGCACGGTACGCTGTTTGTACGATTTGCGCTGTAAAACGGAATCGACTGGAATTCAACTGCTTCGTCAAGGGTTCAACGATGCTATTCTCTTGGACATTTCCCTCCTTCTCTCTCGTGAGTCTATGGTGCTGATTACGACTAAGTACCATAACATTCTGCCGAGAGCCTTGAATCCAGGCCGATAACACATCGGTATGATTTGCACCGTGGCATGCGCTCCATGTGCACCACAGAACAACTTCACACGCAATTTGGGGGAATCATCAACGAAGTAGTCCACGACTGCTCATCTTCCAGAGTGGTGGTCCAGGAACAGAAGATCAAGTGACGGCGTTCATTCGCATGTGTGAACGGCCAGCCGGAGCGGAACACTCTCATTCAGCGGTCCGGCTCGAGGGCACTGTACTGCCCCTCTATATCTTCGCCGATCTGTCGTGTTCCCATCTGGCTGTGCAGCTCTGTAGGACACCCAACCATATGGCTCAGATGACGAAACTTAGGGAAGGGACCCATTTTTCCGTAGGACGGTCATCTAGTATTACGACTCATATGGCTTCAACCTTGATCGAGTTCGAAGATCAGTGACAACATTAGCACGTAAGTACTGTGCCGAGATCAGACACTTATTAGTGGCGACAGAAGGAAGCCGCGGACTAGAGACTCGAGAGGGCGGCCAGCCCGCAAACTACCTCGACGAATTGTTGAGATCAGTATGGCCCGAGTATGATGGGTGCTGAGAGAACCATCTCTTCCCACAGATGATTCTCGTGGGTCGCCGGGGGACAATGCCATGTGGATGCTTCCGTGCAGCGGCCATGCCACGCGGTGCCCCTTTCATTATAGGCAGAGTCTTGAACCGAAGCATCTGAGCCTATACTCTCGACTTCCATTAGAAAAGCAGGGACCGTGAAAATGCGCCTAATGTTGCCAGCTTACTAGGCTATAGTGCAGTATGCGAACGGACACCGAGAATCGCCGCAGCCGCCCCGGGGGGGCTGGGCTTTTGGGGCCGGCTCTGATGTCCTCGGGCGGCGGGCCCGGCGGGTCTGCCAGCAATGATCTTCACGAAACTTATTGAAGGATTTGCACGGAATGGCGAGACCTTCGGGCTTCGAGTTGGCTGGAAATTCGCTGGAAAGTGCCGGGTCATTACTTACTATGAGCAATGCAAAGCCGGATGACGTCTAACGATGCCCTTCAAAAAAGGCGACGAAGACTATCACGATCGCTTCCGACACGGGGAATCGAACCCCGGGCTATCGCGTGAGAGGCGACAATGTTAGCCACTACACCATATCGGATACAAGGTGTGATGATTGTGTTGTGTGGACAGAAAATTCGATTCTCGAGGCAAAGTGACTTGAAGGGTTGCCGTGCGAACGTTGCGTGCCCTCCACAAATCGTTGAACGTACGCCAAATCGCGTGTGCCGTGCGGTGCGCGATTGAAGGTGTTAACGAACTCCAGTCCAGCTCAAACACAGACATGGCGAAGCCTAGAGCAAGTTCACCACACGAGAAAGCATTAGCGTCGTGCGCAACTCCTCACTGGCCTGTCGAAACACGCTCACCATCTCTCGGTCCCCACAACCGTCGAGCTACCCAATCCGTCTCTGCAACGAGCTCCCCGACATCCCTCCCTGAGACTGCCCCTGCCCCTGCGACTCCGACCCCGTACTGATCCCCTGTCCGATCGCGAGCAAACCCGCAACGACCGCCGCGCCGTTCTGCATGCGCTCGTGCCGCTCATGCAGCGCTTTCACCGCGTGCGTCGCCTCTGCGAGGAGCTGCTCCTCGCTGCGTGCCTCCGGGAGCGGCGGGGGTGGGGGCGGGTCCAGCGGGAGCGCGCCGACGCCCGTCTGGCGGAGGTGCTCGACGAGCACGAGCAGCGCCTGCTTCAGCGAGGCGATGTCCGCTAGGCGTTGTGCGCATCCGTGAGTGTATGCCTCAGTAGCACATCCGGCGCGACGACGCACCGGCTGTTTGAATGGGATTTGTACCGGGATGGTAGGCGTGCTCGCTGATAGAGCCGAACGTCAGCAAGATAGAGCCGAACGTCAGCAACACGGAAAGAACACGACGAAAGTCTTACATTCCTGCCAGCGCACTCCGCGCCAACGACTGAACACGAGCTATGTGCACTTGCGCCATCTGGATGTTTTGCTTGAAGACGTCCGGCGAGTTCAGGTCCGCGCTCTGGAGGCCGCTCCCCAGAGACGACTGAGAGAACGACGTAGGCAACCCGAGCGAAACATCGAAGCCGAGTGGCGCATAGCCTCCACCGTAAAACGTCTGCTGTTGCATGTTTGACGTCCGCTATGAAGCGGTACTTGGTGTAGAGATGGTGGTCAGGAGCAAGAGAGATTATAATTTACAACCGGGTATGTGAACCATATAATACAAGACGCCCGAGCGCTGAGATCGGCGCCCGACCACCGACGTCGCACGCGACAGGTTGTACACAATGGAAAGCACTGCGTGCCATCCAGACCATGAAGCATACATTCATGTACCATAAGCATACGCCACACACATGCACGCGATACAGCAATAGCGACGATCATCCGTCTTTTGGGAGAAGATGCCAGCCCGTACCGACCACATAACGACGACAAGCTCCTTAGAGCTTCGACGCGTTCGCGACGGAGAGCGTCTGGCCAGCAGCCTTGGCACGCTTGCGGAGCATCTGAGTCGACTTCGCGCCACGGATACCTCCACCCCACTGGCGGCGCTGCTCCTCGTACTTGTCGGTGCTGGATACGAACGGGTGAGCGCCTCGAAGTCAGACTAGCCCGCAACGTCGCTACTTACAAGTTAGCCTTCGCTGCGCTCACAAGGGTAGCGAGCTCGCGCTGATCCTCGGACTTGACGTCCTGGAGGGTGACAACGGCGGCGGTCTTCTTGTGGACGACCGTGCCGAGACGGGCCTTGCCCTTGACGATGACGTAGGGGACGCCCATCTTGCGGCACAGGGCGGGGAGGAAGACGACGAGCTCAATAGGGTCAACATCGTGAGCAATGACGACGAGCGACGCCTTCTTGGCCTCAATGAGAGCGACGCAGTGGTTGAGACCGTACTTGACGAAGAGGGGCTTCTTGGAGTCCTGTTGCCAGAGCGTCAGCTAGGCATACCACGTCGACCAGATGATTACGACGGACCTTGGCCTGAGCCGCCTTCTCCTCAGCAGTAGCCTTTGCGGTAGCCTCAAGGCGAGCCTTCTTCTCCTGCTTAGTCTCGGGACGGTACCTAGACGAGCGATCGTCAGCAGGGGACGAGAGACGGCGAGGATAAGGCGTACTTGTTCAGGAGCTTGAAGAGCTGGGTAGCCGTGTTCTTGTCGAGAGTGTGAGAGAACTGAGCGATCGCCGGGGGCACCTTGAGGCGCTGGCTGAGGATGACCTTCTGGCGCTGAAGGCGGACGTACTCCGGCCACTTGACGAAGCGCGTGAGGTCCTTGACGGGCTGGATGTCCTGGCCTGTGAACGTCAAGAACACACTTCAGAACCGGGCGTACACCATGGTCGAGGGATCAAAACTCACCAATGCCGAAGTTCTTGGGGCGGGACTCGAAGAGAGGGTTCTTCTGGACCTTGGCCCCCTTGGAGCCAAAGGGCGCAGAGGCGGGCTTCTTGCCGGTCTTGGAGGTTTTGGGAGGCTGGTCATTGAGACGAGGCGGTCAGCGAGGCTGAAGGCATCTCAAAGAGAGCCGTGGCCGCCGCTATGCACTCGGAGCTCTAACGCCCGCACACACTCGTCGACGACGAGCAAGCACGGGCCCAGCAACAGGCCCTGCGTCATCACCGAGCTCAGAAGAGCTGGTTCAGCAAAGGCGGCGATGTGCTAACGCGGGGGATCCTGCCTTCAGGCAAACGGGCGGGTGAGTGGGCGCGGGAAGGTCATCCAGAGAGGAGACTCACCATCCATCCCAAATCCTTCACTCTGGCAGGATCCTCCGGTGCTCCGAGCGCACTACGGCATGCGACGACGACGACGAAACGCTCACCATTGTCGTTTGGGTGGTCTTGACGGGAGCTTGCGGCGTGTGGGCTTGAGGATGAGACGGCGGCACTCGACGCGGCAAGATTTCTCCCTTGGGCGGCTGTGAGTTCAAACTCCGTCCCAATTTTGTCGGCCCCGACCATGATTCGATTACACTCCGCTGATGCGTAAGCGCTTGTCCTCCCATCCGCGCGAACCTTCGACTGACCGCCATGCAACTCCGGAGAATGCTTCCGCTTTGCACGCTCACAGAGATCGTAAATCAATGGTTCTCTTCAGCTCTGTTCTCATATGCGTGCGTGAATGGGTCTCCGTGGACCCCACTGCAGTCAGGTTTCCGCAAACCATCGGAGCCATCCTCACTCGTCCGCCGCCACCAATGACTTGACATGGGACTTGCGCGGCACTGAACGTGAGCATAATGCTCTTATTATTAACAAAGTCAGCTTACGCCCGTCGGCTTTCTACAGACTTCCAATGGCACTACAATTTTTCTCCATGTCTCCGGAACACCCGCGTCCTCCACCGCACTCCCTTATCCGCCCGCTCTAGACTTAACCCAAGCGTCCCCAGGCTGGTCAGCCCATGACGACAAAGCTGTCTATCCTTTTCAATAGGCGTTTTCGGGTGCGGTAGCACCGCACCCAGTGGCCAGGCCTCCTTCCCCGCATTCAACGTACGAGCGTCTCGACCACGGGATCACAAACCTGCCAAACAACCTCGTCGTTCCTGCCCCTCTCTACGCTTCTTTACACTAACCCCCACCCGCAGAAAACATGTCGTTCCTTCTTTATTCCGGTGGCGCGCACCTTTTTGCATCAGCTGCTCGCAATTACGACTCGCGCAAAGTTTTACCCCAGGTCACGACGGCATACTTCCCGAGGGATGTACGACATCTTCCGACTCGGACGATGCCCGCCGCGTTACGGAATGTATTCAAAACGATCCCTCGCGGTATCCTCATTGCTCAGCGGGTAGGGTATGCGGTCAGACAAAGTCGAGCGACGTCGCCTTCGCTAGCGGCTGCGGTCATCGCGGAGGACGACTGACCAGCGCGTCCGCATGTATGCTGTCGAGGAAGATGGTCTGGACTCTGTCTTCGGCTGTTCTTGTAAGTCATTCATTTTTATCGACCTGGAGGTGAAGTTGCGCTCAAGCTCCGCAGATGCGTACATTGGCTAACATCGGCAGGGGAGTAGGGCCGACACCACCATAGCCTAGAAATGGTCGTCTATACCCAGGGGTGTCAGCGCCCTCGTACGAGCCGCATCCTGCAGTCCTTAGCTACATGTCGCTCGCGAGGACGTAGCAAATACCATCCTCGTTCCACCCAACCCGACCGAATCAACCCCTACCAGTACGCGCCACCTCTGACGTGTAGTCGCCCCCCTTCTTCCATTTCCTCTGCAGACGCATCCAATACCATACGGCCCGAAACCTCCACCTGATACCGTCCCTTCGCCGGCCCCACCCCCACCCATCCACCCTCGATCGGAAGACCGGTCGCGCTCGTCAGGGCTGTCCGCGCGCAGCGCCGCCCCATCCCCGCTGGTACGTCGCGCAGCGCGTCCGCGTGCGCGTCCTCTAAACTTCTAGCTTGTATTCATCAATTCATCTATGAATTTGTAGATCAGCACTTCCGGCGGGTCGCTCGGAGTGCGGCTGAGGCGGCGGGAACGATGGGCGACGACGCACCGCGCAACGTATCGGGCAACCTTCACTTCTGCAGGCTCCTTCCCCGCGGTCACCCGCGTCATACGTCGTGGCGTACGTCGTGGCCATTCACCGTCAGCGCGGCGCGTCCGCGACCGTCCATCTATGGGGTGCCTGAACGACCGCGTCAGGTCTCGTGTTCGTGTTTCCGCACCACAATCCGACGGAAGCGGAGGAGACGAGCGCCGTGGGGACCCTGTAGACCCTGTACGAGAACATGTGCCTTCCCCGCCCCGATTCCGACACAGGTTGACATCGTGCATAGCCTATGTATCTACGACCCCATGTGCACTGCGCCGCACCCGCGAGTATCTAGCCCGACCCTGCTCCCCTATACATCGCAACCAATGTCGCGCCGCACCCCCAAAACCTTCTTTTTCCTCGTTTCCGACATACATCCACCCCTCTTCGAACCTTCCCGACAACCCCATTCACATGCCCTTCCAATCCGCAGACGGTTGATATACTGCGTAGGAGATTGAGAGGCGACCATCCCGCCCGTGCCCGTTCCTGCGTGCCCGTCCGCGCCGCCACCAGGCCCTGGCAGCGGGGCCGATCACTAGAGTTTGATGTCAGCGAGCACCCGCGCGGTCCCCTAAGCTCCGCGCGCTGTCATATCCTGACATGTCGTGTCAGGCCATGTAACTAGAAAGACAGACAGACGGACGGGGGGGCGCCGCGAAGCACAGCGCGGACGCAGGGCGATAGCGCGCTATTGTTAGGCCCCCCCACGGAAGACTCGACTTAACCTCCGCGAGCGCGCTCGACGAAGTTCTTGGTGGCCGCAGGCCCCACCTGGGATGCCTTCCGCGTCTTATCGGGACAAGGGGATAGGACGAGCAGCGCAGAGCAAAGTCTTGGGATAGGCCCAGCCTTGTCTATCGTGTGCTCGTGCGCTCGTGCGCACCCGCGTCGCGACCGCTGTACGGAGCGCAGCGTACGCATACCACGGAATGGCGCAATGCGCAACCGCGCTCATCGCGCGTCGGCATGACGCCACCGCGTCCGCACCCGTTTACATCCCGAATCTCGCAGCTCGCAGCAAACAGTAAACCCGTCCGAGTTCGAACGAGCCAACGGGAACCAAGACCGGCACATTCCGCCCACACGCCCCCGCGCAGTGCTTGCCCGCACAATCCTTGCGGCCGCCACCACCCAGCGCGCGGCGCGCACCCAAGTGGGCGCGCAGCCTGCACGGCATGGGTTCGTGGCACCCAAGGATCGCACGGGGTGTGCCCGAGCGAAGGTGTGTGGACGGACAGGCCGTCGACGGAAAGCACTCGAGTACGACGTACCGAGACAGCCGTGTGAGAGCGAAAGAGAAGCAAAAAGAGAAGAGAGGGGTGGGGTATGAAGCATGAAGAGACGGCGCACCTGGGATATATATGCGTCCTGGGCGAGGAGAGCCGCGCGCCACCGGAGGACCAAACGCGTTTGGCCCGGCGGCACATCTCGCGGGCGGCGCGCCCGCATCACGAACCGCCATACGTCCACGCTCTGGTCTGCACAAAGGGCGATGGTGGGCGTGGGGCGGCGAGATGGCGGGAAGGGGGCGCACGTGAAACAAAGGAAGGAGAGGCGGGAGGTAGGGAAGGAGAAAAAAGAGAGGAGAGCGGCGGTTGGTGGCGTACCGGTCCCGCAACACCAAGGCCTTTATATCCCCCACACATCATCTCTGCATCCGCAACGATCAATGCGCCTTTAGGAAGGGCGATCGCGCGTCCGGTGAGTGACGGAGCGATAAGCTCCCAGTGCCCACCCACGGGCTACGCTAGGCCGGAAACGACCAGCACCTCCCGTCCGTTAGACGGACCGAAGGCCCCATGTCTGTGGCCGCTCACTCTTCCTTACGCGCGCGGTTCCGCCATCCTCGCGCGCGGGCTACCGCCGAATTCTTGGACCCTGCAAGCTGCTTGCAGGCTTGCGAGCAACTGGGGGAGCCAAACACGTGTGGAGGAATGAATGGACGGGTGGAAATGAATAGAGGGAAGGACTCAGGTCGCTTACACGCACGAAGGCGAAACGCGTCGCCGCGATTGTATCATTCCCTCCCGCGCGCACAGGGGACGGCCTCCGAGTTCGCTCGGGGGCACTCAGAACGGGGGCTGTGGTGCGTTATCTTTGCTCGTTCTATGCCAGCGCCGCGTCGTTTGTCTTCTGTCTTCTGCGACGGATACCCCTGTGCCTATGTGGAGCGGCGCCTTGTGCGCGGAAGGACGGCCGGCGAAAAGAGCGAGGCGCGTACGAGGGTGGGCGACAAGGATATGCATGCTCGCAACATGGACAGGTGGCGCGGGGATCACGGCCTAAAGAAGACCACGGGTCGCTTGCGTAGTATAGGCTGCTTCCACAGAACTGGGACTTACGTGAGCGGGCGGGGCGGCCCAGCAGAGACGGAGCGTTGCGTGCATTGCTTGCGAGCGAATTGCGGCGGTCCCGATGTGTTAATGCGCCGGGTGCAGTGGAGGCAGCGTGCAGTAGCGGCGTGTATGGCAAGTCGCCGAGATCGTCGAGGCATCGCGCGCCCTCGCAGTCTGTGCGGAAAGCCCAACGAGTCTCGGTCATCGCGTCCGAGGGTGACGTCGATGGACGTGAGCGTGGCTGGGAAATTAAGATGGCTTGTCAGGAACAGGAGGAGAGAGCTGCTCGAAGCGGCGAAGAAGACAGACCGGGACGGAGAATGGGGCAAGAGGTTCGCAATCACGCGATTTGTGTTGCGATAACGCTTGTACTGGGGCCGTGTTCTCTCGTGTTCTCGGCTTGCATCTCCGAGTTCTGAGATCAGGAAGGCGCAAAAAAGAAGAAGTTTGGTGATATGAGCAGTATGTGTAGCGTGCGAGGAAAGAGAAAAACGAAAGCTGCTTACGGGTTCGTTCTTACGTCGAGAACTGGACGGCCTGGAGCAGGAGGACGTGGAATGGACGCAGATGCAGGCCAGGCTTCCGTTGAGCTGTCGTCCTGTGTAGCACATGACCACGGAGCATAGACTGAAAAGAAGAGCGTGAACAACGAGGCGGCGGAGGACAAGACAGAGGACCTGCAAATAGCACAAGCCTCTGGCTTGCATCGCCGTCTGTGGAAGTAGTGACGTCATCAAGACCCTAACCCTGTCGCGGTGAGCCGGCTGTGGCTGGCAGCGACGGCGAGCCTCTCCACGACGATCGTCATCCTCAGTCGTCATCCTCTCCCGCCAGCCTCCTCTCTCAGCCGCGCAATGAGCTCCTCTCTGCTATTCTGGCTAGCTATGGGCTCCACGGCTGACAGCGTCAGCCATGATCCAGCCGCCGCCTTGCCCTTCAAGAACGGCGGGCAGCAGACTGAACTCACTACCGTACCACTTTCTCGCTAGCACTCGAACATGTCCACCAACCGCAACACCGACGAATATACAACCTCTTCCAGGACTGAAACCCGTGGAAGCGCGGGCCAGAAGCTCAGGTATGTTAGCCAACTCCCCTCAGATCATCCTGGAGATATTCACCGAGTGCCCACCTCCGTCGCAGAGGAGCGACCGAGGTTCTTCATGGTATGTTCTTCTCTCCCTTTTCGACGTCGCGATAGTGTCTCCCCCGCACCGCCCCTACACAACACGTTTCATACGCTCTACTCTCGAATGCACACCCGAGCGCGTGATCCCCCCGCAACACGCCTCACTGCCCTCCGCTCCTGTGCACCCCCACAAAGGGCCACTGACACCCGCCCCTCTTGTCAGGCATCGGCGACAACGTCCGCGGTCGCTTTATGGATGCCATCGACACCTCTCTGCACGGTCACAGCGCGCACCCCGAGATCCGCCAGGGCACCCTCGAGGTCGAGCGCGGCATGGCCAAGCTCACCGGCGGCGCCGGGGCGGGCGCCGTGAATTCGGCTGTCGACCCCGCTTCCGACATGGACGGTTCGGCTGCCGGTGTCAACCGCGCCCGTGCACCGTCCTCGGGAATGGGTACGGGCCCAGGAACAGTCGCTCCGCCGACGTCGCCCGAGCAGCCGCGGTATGCCCCTGCCGCTGTGCGCTCTCCGGACGCGCTCGGCCCTACGAGCGCGATGAACGCGGGCTTTGGGAACGCAGGGCCGGAGACGCAGACGGCCTTCGCCCCGGACCAACGAATGAATGGCGGATACGAACGCGAAGGAACGGGCGTACAAGCTGGAGGAGGCAGCATGAACGACAGGGACTTTGGGAACGCGGCGGAGATGGGCTCGCAGGGCGCAGGCTCTGCGGGACCTGCGCCGGATCGGTACGCGTTGGGGGGAGAGGCACCGAGGCACTTGGGCTGACTCGGAGTTGTGTGCATACGTGCGACGAAGCGAGGTAAGTATGCTTGCTATGCTCTCGGTGCTCCGCCAGGACGCGCGCTGATATCAAGAGCAGCTCTACCGCCCGGCGGAACTTGACAGTGTACGATAGTGACGCCATTCGGTCAATACATGAATATTCCCCTTCCGGTTATCGCCGGGTGCTTCGTGTGTCGTTCAGGATCTGCTATCGTCCGCGACTAATCAATAGCATGCCGATGTCACCAAGGGCCCTAACCGTCCTCAAAAACACATTGTATCGTGCAAACCATCAACGGACACATTACGGCGGTGCGGCGGCACTCCGAATACACCTCTCGCGAATGACCGCCAGTGCCCTCAATAGCGGCCTCGAATACGCAGTGTCTCTCCACGTCGCTAGTTAGCACCTCTCGATCAGGCGGTCAGTGAATCACGGCGCGCATGAACGAACCGCCCTTCAATATCCCAAATCCTCGCTGGTGCCTGCCGTCCGCTTCGGTCTGACATGAGGACGCTGCTGCACGACGTTCTCTGTCACTGGTCAGACGTTTGGACGCGGTTCCCAGCCGCTGACAGCCTGAAAAGACGCATCACATCGCACTCCCTGAGCTTCGCCGTCGTCCTTCCGACATCACACAAGGTTCAATCGCCCTCGTCTTTCACTCTACGCAGAAGCCCGCTCTATCGTCTCGCAGGGAGACTAAATTCGACCACCTCTCCTGCGAAGATATCAGATATCAGGTTGCTTTCCCCCGTCGGACACTTCGGCTTAGTGAGCGGTTGACTCTGCTTCCAAGACTCCCCCCCTGCAGATCGTTGCGGACTCATGATGGACTCGATGATGGGCGAGCGTCCTTCGTATTGTAGAGGATAGCGGGAGGAATGATTGACGTCATCGCGTCATCGTCGCCCACCGCGCGCCTCAGAGCGCATTCGTATCGCTATGGCCTCTCCCTCTCGTGCGTCCCCGGCGGCAACAGGCTCCAACAGCGAAACACACCCGCACTGGCCCGGCACTCAAAGCGGCTGCTTGCTTACAGGCCCGAGGCGCGATCGCGCATGCTCCCGTACGCCCGTGACGGACCCGTATCGCAGTTTAGCCCTAAAGACGGTCCTTGCGGTCGAGTACTCGCGAACCCCAGGACTAGCCCCGATAAACAGTAGCGGCTGTTGCAGGGCAAGCATACGTACGAGCGCGCTCCTCACCTCATGAGTCTGTTCGCGCGAACCGCCGCCACAAACGGACTGGCGAGCACCCGGAACGGATGTCACCAGTACTGGCAGCTGAGAAGCTTGCGTCCGCCTGCTGACCAGCAACTTCCTCCCCTCTCGTCCGCGGCTGTTAGGGACCGCGGGAACCACATGCCCAGGTGAGCTGAAACCAAAATCTCGTGCGGACGTTTATTGCAGGCATCACGCTAATTAATTTGGTATGATATGTACGCTCGCAGCTACTAGGCATGCGCACATCCTGATTTTAGATTGTCAATTGTGGAAGCTACAGACTGGTCGCGCCAGGTTCAGACCGCTCTCCTGCGGGTGACACGTCCTGTGATGCCCTGGAAGCGCGGGCCGCCGCTGTGGTGCTTGCCTCCTGTGGCATGGCAAGCTCGTGTGGGGCCAGAGTGACGAATGGGTGCTCTTAAGCAGAGCACCGTGAACTATTGGCTCCCGGGGAGACGTTCGCGACATCGTCGGTGGTGCCGCGGTCGGACAGGAGCCCTCCTCAATTCGTCCCATTTTATTTCTCCCCCTCCTTGTTGCTCGTCGGCTACGCTCGCGTAGCGCGGGAGCCGTTGATCCTGCGGGGGGGAGCGTCAACGGCGGGGGGGGGCGGGGATTGAAAGTCCGCCGTCGTGCCGGCGCTGCCGCGGTGGCTGAAGGCGAGCGCGTCGCGGTGAGACCGCCCTCGCGCGCGACCAACGGTGCGCGGCCTCGCGCGCGCGAGCCGGAGACCTGGGCAAGGACGGGTGGGACATCCGTATGCCTGCTCACTGTCAGAATATCAGTGCACGCCGTAGGGTGCTTCGCGCCTACTAGGGTAGTAGAATCGAGGCTCCGGTGGCCCGAGCACAGTAGTACGGTTATCCGAGGCTCGACTCGGACTGGGAGCCGCCTTGTACCATGGGCTGGTTGCAGTATGACCGAAATCATCTATACATCAATATGTATGCTATTCTACAGCTAGTATGAGATCCTTCGGATCTCCAAGTAGGCACAGGCTTGGTACCTGCGACTTCGGTCGAGTACTCGACGAAAATAAGCGCCCATCGAGCCCATAGACGAACGGATACGGACGAGCAAATGTTGTCCTTATACTCTATTTCTCGAGCCGATAATTGTTGACACCATGCAGCAGCACAACACCAATATCAACGGCTTTGTCTTTCCAGCCAACTATACATTCTCTGTTAATGCACAAGACTCTGGCAACCTCGAGGCTCGCTGGCAGGCTCCACCCGAAGCTCCCCCGCCATATGTGCCCCAGCCTCAGCATCCCCAACACTATGGCTTCCGAGCTCCAGAGCAACATCGCGAGAACCTTGCCCCACCCTTTAATCATTCTCCCAATACAATAATGCGTCGTTCTCCCCACCAGTACCACGGCTTTCGCATCCCCAGCATTCCTCAGCACACCCATGGTCACCCGCACCTTAGCCAACAGTTCTCTCGACAGTTCTCTCCCCTTCGCCACCCAGAGCCATCAAACCCCATTCCGCCACCTCTTCAGATACAGCAGCAGTTCTCTGGTGCCAACTCTGCAGTGCAGTATCATGCTGGGTTCCCAGAGGAGGCTGATGATGAGGGCATGAGCTGGTTTGAAGAACCAGATGATCACACCTCGGTATGTCACATCTATTATCTGTTTCGGACCCATCCATATCATTTCGTAGCCTGCCAAGAAACAGTACAACCCCCCCGCATCTCCACTCACTCGCAAAATCAAGGTTAGGTTAGGGAGGTCGTCGACGAACGAGCGAGACCGAGCGAAGCGAGGTCGAGCGAGTGAGGAGACGGCCGAATAGGTAAGAACCTGGGGGCAAACCCAGGCAGGTCCTTTCGGCTTTATACGCCTCATCAGACCTATTCAGACAGTGATACCAGATGATATCAGACTCAATCAGCTTATCTGAACGATAGAACTATCGGGCCGAACACGACTTACGCTCGGCCCCTCTTTGCTGATTGGCTCCCTATTTCTGTAGCTGTTAGTAATACAACAGTAATGGTGAATGACACATGCCAAGACTGTGCTGACTGATCTAATTTGCAATTCCAAGAATAGGTATTTGCAATAGACCTAAAATAGATACGGCCTAGACCATGACGTCATTGCCCGGACCGTTCTGGCCGCAGGCGCCTAGAATGTTCTAGACAATTGAGAGGGCGAAAAGCTAACCCATAAGGGTTACGGATACACTATGGATAGACTTTTATAGGATTTTTGCTATACTGGCGGCAGCTGACCAGTGTAGCACCATTCTCGTATAATGGCAAATGACATACATGAGTGATGAACGTTATACACTGGCGGCGTGCCGCCAGTGTTGCATAGAACCTTCCGTACGTGTCGTGACATATGAGTTTCAGTTGCAACACTAGCGGCACGCCGCGAGTGTTGCATGCACACATGCGGATGCATATTATCATTTATACAATACGCTGGCGGCGCGCCGCGAGTGTTGCAACGTTAGCGGCACGCCACGAGTGTAGCATCGTCATCACAGCCAACACTAGCGGCACGCCGCGAGTGTTGTATGTATATCGTTTCGTGCATTTATCTTGTCTGAGCCGACATTAGTGGCGTGCCGCGAGTGTTGCAAGTGCCATCATTGCCATATATAGATCAATACTATCGGCTATGGGACGGGTGGTTAACTATTCAGAGTGGGGAGCGTTCATACAACATTCGTAGTAGTACATTTATACAAAAGACTTCACCGACGCAATTGATTCCAACAAAGCAAGGGAGACTACACCTCAGCCATGGTCTCCTGCAGAAGTTCGATCAAAGCAGCCTCATCGTCGGTAAGCGCAATGTTCAAAATACGCATGCGTTCAAGCTGACGCCTATCGTTCTCCTCGGACAAACTAACAGTAGACGTACGACGTACGTTGCGAAGCCAACGCAGCTCCCCCAAATCGGCCTGCATTCTGTCGGCGATGGTGGCGAGCTCGGGCTCGAAACGGGACATGCGCGCTAGGTTGGGGTAGAGAGCCCAGACGTCGGTGATGGATTCGTCGCTGTCGAAGCTGTGGAAGGACGAGTGGGTGTTCCGGGAAGACTATGTAGGGGAGGGAATGAGTACGCTATTGAATGCGAATGCGATAAAGGACGTACCGAGGTAGAGGCGAAGGAGCGGTCGGTGTCATCGCTGCCATTCGCGTCGCTATCGGTGTAGGGGGTGCCGTCGGTGACGACGTTGTCACTGCCGGAGTCGTGCGAGTTGTTGGAAAGGTTGTCGTTGCTGTCGTTGCTGTCATTGCTGTCGTGGCTGTCTTGGCTGTCGCTGTCAGAAGAATTGTCCTAGAAATGAGAAATGATAGTCAGATAGGTAAACGCATTGATTCAAGAACCAAAAAGGCTTACGGAGGGGTCTGGAGAGACGACGGGTTGGAGAGCGTGGGTGCCGGAAGGGGTGTTCGAGCCAGAGCGAGGAGTGAGAGGAGCATTGGAATAATATCTGGAAGCCTGCGGAGGTAGGGGCGTGAATATCGGAACAAGTAGGGAACGAGAAAACACGCACCCAGGCCCAGAGTGCCTCAGAGTCGCGGTGCGTGCGTTCGGCTGTACCGGCGGTCGGGGGGATCGTAGTGTCAGGGCGAGTAACGACCGGGAGAGGAAAGACCGGGTCCTCTACGAGGGAGATCTGTTAGGAATGCGTTAGTATGGACATGCAGAGAACGGAAGGTGAAGAGACGTACCCAAGTTGCCAAGTCGTTCGCGCTGTGGGGGTATTGGATGGGCCTATTGACGAATTGCTAGGAGGGGAGAAGCCGATGAAGCGAAGACGAGAGGGCAGGGGAGTGAATACATACCTCAGAGATGGGGGTTGCGGTGGTGCCAGGGACCCATCCGAGTAGCTCGGGGGCTGGGGCATCGTCGGCGGGGGGAAGGTTGTCGATGGACATGGCTGAGAGGACAGGAGGAGAAAGGGCGAGTGGGAGGAGGGGAGAGAGAAGCGGGGGGAAGAGGGAGGGCAGGGGCGAGTTTTGAGAGGAGGGGACCTAGAGGGAGAAAGAAGGGCGATGGAACGGATAAGTCGAATCTGAAATCCGGAGGTTAGCATGTGGACTGTGTGGGAAGAAGAAGCGAGGAGGTAGCTATAAAAGAGGTAGCACGGGAACGGAGTGTGCGGGCGGGCATCCTTTGCCTGTGAACGTTCACGCGAGCCCTACAGGGATGCCACTGGTTAGCAAGAGCACTCAGACGATGGAGGGCGAAGGGCGCGAGGTGAGTGCCTGTTGATCGGCAAGGGGGACAAGATACTTACTTACGTTAACGATGAGGAGGGCGCGATGTGGTCCGATGAGGAGACGTATCACGACGCGGCGAGCGGTACGGGCGGGTCTGGGGCAGAGGTGAGCGAGAACGTTAGGTTGTACGTGAGCGATGATGTGATACTGAACTCACGTAGACGAACTCTAACGTGGAGGGCTCAGGAGTGGGGAGAGGGCTGGCTGATCTGGGGGACTCGCCGATCGCGGAGCATCTTGGATGGATGAGCGGTGCGGGGATGAGGGCTGTGTTCCGTGTGCTTCACGGAGAGGAGGCCGAGGCTGCTGCACGGGAGGGGCTGCAATCCGTGTACGAACGGGAGCGTGAGTGGGTGGGACGATTGTTCGACGAGGTGAAGCGGGATCTGGAGGACCCTGTGCAGACGTTCGACGCTGAGAGCGACACCGCGCACCAGACGATCGTGCACTCGATCGACTCGTCGCTGCAGGAGCTTGCGGCGGAACGGGCTATGTACATATCGATACTGCAGGGATCTTAATGGGATCGCGGGGACGAAGAGGCGCAGCCCTGGAGACGAGAGACAGCGTTAGCGGCGTCACACGGAATGTACGAACGCGGTCGTGGTTAACTCGAGCGTGGGAACAACACTCGCGGCATGCCGCGAGTGTTGCACGTGCCGGCGAGATCAGTTGTGCATCGTACGTTCGCGCGACCATTATTGGCACTCTGGTGATGCAACACTCGCAGCACGCCGCTAGCGTAGCACGAATTATGCTACGCTCGCGGCACGCCGCTAGTGTTGCACTAAACATGCTACGCTCGCGGCACGCCGCTAGCGTTGCAGCATTCTTGCGACACTCGCGGCACGCCGCGAGTGTTGACCATGGTGACTTATGTGAATACATGATACAGCTTAAATAATCACACGGGTCGCGTACCACATATATTATGAGACAGGTAGGTCCGTATATTTTTCTCTCTCAGTACTTTGTTGGAATCTTATAATGTGTGTGCATATATTCATTCACACAGATACAACGGCGTATTTATGAATGCGTTCAAAAACGTCTCAAAGCTATCCATCCAACGGCGCGTCTGACGGACGTGGAAGCGAAGGAGGCCATCGCCAGAGCCCAACAACCTCACTCCTCACAGGCGCAATCCATCGCAGATATCCCTGCCACTTCCGCTCAGCAAGCTCCAATTGATAGAGGTTTTTTAAATACACTCAGGGTTAGTTGAAGGTTAGACATAGACATGCTGCCCATCAAGAGTGGATTCCGGCGAACGTCCGCTCGATCGCGCATATGGTTGGATATGTATCTGAACCGCTGTGATTAGTGAAGTGCTAATCGAGCATTTGTTTGAGCACTTGTGCTGTCGAGCGGACGTTCGCTCGAGCATCTGTTGGGGCATTCGTCAGGTCGAGCAGACGTCCGCTCGATGGGGCTGAACGTGTATCTGGGGAGACCCCTATGGAGCGGACGTCCGCTCAAACCGCTCATAGGCTGCGGAGCGGACGTCCGCTCGATGACAAAGATGATCACTCTGACCGGTGAACGTGTGCTCGACATGGTGATCGAGCGGACATCCGCTCGACGGGAGTCTCCGCAGACAGACGTTCAGCCCCGTCGAGCGGATGTCCGCTCGATCACCATGTCGAGCACACGTTCACCGGTCAGAGTGATCATCTTTGTCATCGAGCGGACGTCCGCTCCGCAGCCTATGAGCGGTTTGAGCGGACGTCCGCTCCATAGGGGTCTCCCCAGATACACGTTCAGCCCCATCGAGCGGACGTCCGCTCGACCTGACGAATGCCCCAACAGATGCTCGAGCAAACGTCCGCTCGACAGCACAAGTGCTCAAACAAATGCTCGATTAGCAGCAGCTGTTGTAAACCTGATACATCAAGTACAGGCTACTGCCCAAAAGTGTTATGCAATTTCTCCAGGCTATCTGTGTGATGCATCACCAAGTTCCGGGAGATCCGGGGGACCTGCCTAATGCAGCAGGCAGCCCTCCGGGGGCTTGTTATCAGTGGGCAGATAAGCCAGATTGGCTTATCTCTGCAGATAACAGCCTAGGGATCTAATCCCCGGATTTCCCGGGTGGCTGCCCACCCCGTGCCTATCCTGGGCACCTTCCCATTAATCCCACGCACCTTCCCATCAATTCCGCGCACTTTCCCGCCCCCTGCGCCCCCCGCGCGCGCCCTCCCGCCCCTTGCGCGCGCTTTGGGCGCTTTTTTTGGTTTTTGGGGAGACCCCATTGAACTTATAGCTCGATCAGTTCCCCACCTATTGGGGGCGCATTAGGTGCATTCAATGCAGATTGTAGCCGCATTTTTGACCCACCTAATGCGCCCGTAATAGGTGGGCTAGTGCTTGTTTACTAGCAGGGGGTCAAATGGGGCATGATCCCCCATCAGACCTTGAATAGCTCTTGCAATGTTTACGTCCCCTGCACGCGAAAGGGCGCGTTTGAAAGGTGTGCTCAAGGGCTTTAAAACGCGACCTTTCGCGAGAGAATCCGTCCACGCGTTCCCGAGATAGGGTATCTGCTCCTCCTGGGTAGCACCAGGGGAAGCAGGTGTATCTTGGGCAAATGTGGACGGATTCTGGCCGTTCTTTTTGTGTTTTGCGCGCCTTGAAGAGTACTATTAAGGGGGATACGCGCGCTGGCGCGCGCATTTGATTTGCACCCCCAGGAAGGGGTAACACCCTCCCCAGCCACCACACAGGGGAGATCTATCTTCCTCAGTTCTTATTCGTTTCCCTTCGTTTTTATTGTAGCTTGTAGTGCTTATCAGCCACAATCTAGGACATTAAACGCGCCAAAGATGCGTTGTCATATCATTGTATGGTGAGTACAGTGATGGCTCAGCCACAGCTACCTTTCCTCATCCATATCTCTACCAAATATTGCCCGATTAACTTCAAGTAAGTTTCCCCTTGTACTGTGGATCCATGCAGTAAATATATTGATGCCACCATTGCAGTCAAAACAACCCATACCCCTCTAAACATATGTCCTCCTCCTGTGGTACATCACCTATAACTTCAGTTCAGAGATAGGTATGGACAAGCGGTTTTCTGTAGCTTGTTTGGGTATAATCAGACTATGTTTCCAATGATTCATATCTCTTATCAACCTCAGTATAAGACCCTGAGATCCTTATCAGTTTCAAAATGTCCACCTTCACCATACATATACATGACAGTTGATTATACTGCAAATACCCGGAAATGAGACCGACTAATGGTGCCTACAAGATGCAAAAAGAATGAAGAGAAACGGTGGAGAAATGAGGGAGTAGCATTAAAATGTTCTGGCCAGAGGCTCAGCCACAGCAGATGTGCACTGCATGCACACGGAATCCTGTATTCTTCCTCACAACAAACCACCCACATCTCACCCTAGCCCCTCCCTCCCACCCTTCCATTCATGTAAGTATCTTCCCTACCGTTCTTTTGGTCGCTGATTACGTTACAATCATCCGATTATTTGTCTGGGGCTTAGATCTTTCTCCATGGGTGTTTTGGTGGGTACCTACCGCATTTGGAAGGTGCAGGCTGCCTAGCTGATAAGGGACTTATAAGACATCGCACCATCCGATTGTAATGAAACTTGGGGAATAGATAGAAGAAAACAGCATGTAAGTGATAAAAGAAACCGCTTGTTGATAGGTGTAGTGGTTGCTGAGATATAGCATGTTCTCCTCCTATATGAGGTGAGGAGGAGAACATGTATGCCCTGTGATTCTGTGACATGTTATGGATATTCTGAGTGGTGCAACTGCTTAAACTTTGTGAGTAAAATCAGTGTACAAAGTCTGGAAATGCCTGGGTAATTTTCAAAGGCACTAGACATAGATGAAGAGAGAGTGGGCTGTAAACAGTATTCTCTACTTGGAGGCACTAGCCTGGGAAAATCTATATGCGTTTATACTATCCCTAAATGGGTTTGAATACATGTACAAAGTGCAAAAAGAATGAAGTGAAACGAGCCAGAATTGAGGGAGATAATCCTCCCTAGCCTGGTGAAAGGGGGAGGATTACCCTCTCTCCCTATGGTGCAAATCAAATGCGCGCGCCAGCGCGCGTATCCCCCTTAATAGTACTCTTCAAGGCGCGCAAAACACAAAAAGAACGGCCAGAATCCGTCCACATTTGCCCAAGATACACCTGCTTCCCCTGGTGCTACCCAGGAGGAGCAGATACCCTATCTCGGGAACGCGTGGACGGATTCTCTCGCGAAAGGTCGCGTTTTAAAGCCCTTGAGCACACCTTTCAAACGCGCCCTTTCGCGTGCAGGGGACGTAAACATTGCAAGAGCTATTCAAGGTCTGATGGGGGATCATGCCCCATTTGACCCCCTGCTAGTAAACAAGCACTAGCCCACCTATTACGGGCGCATTAGGTGGGTCAAAAATGCGGCTACAATCTGCATTGA
>NDFF03000176.1:0-51959 GCA_002150815.3 Grammothele lineata | reverse complement strand
ATGCACGAAACGATATACATACAACACTCGCGGCGTGCCGCTAGCGTTGGCTGTGAAGACGATGCTACACTCGCGGCGCGCCGCTAACGTTGCAACACTCGCGGCGTGCCGCCAGCGTATTGTGTAAATGATAATATGTATCCGTATGTGTGCATGCAACACTCGCGGCGTGCCGCTAGTGTTGCAACTGAAACCCATATGTCACGACATGTACAGGAGTTTCCTTGCAACACTGGCGGCACGCCGCCAGTGTATAACGTTTGTCGCTCACGTATGTCATTTACTATTATACGAGAATGGTGCTACATTGGTCAGCTGCCGCCAGTACAGCAAAAATCCTATAAAAGTCTATCCATAGTGTATCCGTAACCCTTATGGGTTAGCTTTTCGCCCTCTCAATGTCTCCCGCCTCTTTGCTCATCTCACTATGATGAAGCGCGCGGGTCGATTCCACAAGCTGAATGTACCTGGCGGTCGCGACGCGAAGGACCTCACGGTGCCTTGTCTCACGTGCCCCATGCCCGACTTCAACTTACCCGATGACTGGAACAAAGCTCCAAAAGAACTTCAGTAAGTATTGAACATTTCCCGAGATATCTCGCAATCTGCTTATCTTACCCACAGATACGTATATCGTATCGTCTTTGGTATGGACGGCAACCACAGTCTTAACAAGAAGATCAAACGCGACGACACGAATGATGTCAGCCTAGGGCAAGGCCAAGCTTTCTTCGTCGACCATAACAAGATTGCGGATATGCTCAAAGAGATCTACGCCGACGACGAGGATGTCGTAGTACGTACAAAGGATACCTCTGGAGACGCGTCGCTGATTATCTGCGTCCTAGACGCACACATGCAGTGGTTTCAAGGTGGACCGCGCGCAACGCATGAGCAAGTTCCAATGGGTCGATGTCAGCGGCGTCGCTGCCGTCACTTGCCGGCATATCTTCTTCTGGTCTGGCGCAGTAATAAATCTCATTACCGGAGAGCGGTAGGTGGCACTCACCCTCGCACGGCTGAAATCGTGCTAATGTTGACTAGGTATCCTCTGCTCGACATCATAATGGCACACATTCTTGAGCGGACGAAAGCCCTTAAGGAACGCGGCTGGTCGTACGACGTATTTTGCATATACATACGCAACCTGGTCGCCCGCTTCAAGAAGCGCTTTCCGGCGCTCGTCCCTCTCGTCCAGGAGCTCCTGTGCTGCATTCCAACGTTTCATGCCAACGCACATCGCGACATGTGCCAAGTCGTCTACGGTTTCACGTACGCTGACGGTTTTGGCCATCAGCACGGGGAGTTCGTGGAGCCACCGTGGGCTGATCTGAACCTCGCTGGACCAGTGACGCGAGAGATGTCTCACGGCGCTCGCGAGGATGCCGTCAACGACCAGATGAATTTCTGGAATCGCCGTAAGGTGGAGGAACTCAGTAAGTTGTACGCTACACTTGTCATTATCAAAGTAGCTGATGAACACGCAGTTAATCAGCTCGAAGCGAACCTTAAGAAGGCAATGGAGTCTCAAGATACAACCACGCCGCAGCTTGCCCGACTCACCGCGCTTGCCGGGCCACAGAAAGCCCTTTCATGGGCGCAAATGGGTGTCCGTACAAGTGCGCCTACTCCAGTCAACTTTCGTGCCAAGGAGGACGGATACAAGGATAGCGTCTATGTTCTAGACGAATCTCGACGTAAGTGTCTCACCTCGGGCCTCCAGCAATGGACATAACTGAGACTGCGGCGTAGTGCCCAGCTCTGAGGACGCGTTTGAGGAACTCGTTCAGAAGTACGAGGAGAGCGAGACCGTTGGCACACACGGCAAGATTCGAAAGGGCGCGACGTTGTTCATTCAGCAAGGCGTTGATTTGGATCTGGAGCAGTGAGTCCTCATATCATTCACGACGGTGTATTCGTGAGCATGACGCGTTCGTCGCGCAGGTTCAAATTGCGTCAGCGCCAGATATTAGTGAACAAAGGCACCGCGACGCGCGACGAGGATCCTGTGCCGCTGGATACTGCCGTTCTCGCCTGGAAGCGTAGTCTTCAACAATGGCGAGTCGAGCAGAAAGTCTACGCCCCTCTGCTTGCTGCAAACGTCGAAGGCGGGTACGTCGGAGTGCCTGATGAAGACGGCGAGGAAACGTTGTGCACGAGCACCAGCGCACGGGCGATCGACGATGAGGCTGAGGTTGACGAGGCCGAGGAGCCGCGCGATGGCGACGCGCCTGCCACAGGAACGGCGGGCGTCGATGCTGATTCGAATCAGTTCGCTCGTACCTCTGGTAATGAGCCAGCGGTTGCACCCACGAGCTCAGCAGTGCCTATCCCCGATGCTGCGCGAGCACGTCAGGTGAAGAGCCGGCTAAGCAGCGATCACGATAGAGACGATGGCCCCGAAATTCTCGGACTTCCCTCGGACTGCAACAGCGAAGAGCTAGATGCTTTACAGCTGCGTTCTTTGGCCGCGCCGGAGTACGCGGTGCGCCTCGCGAGGGCATTCAAGATTCTGGCATCCATCCGCGAGGCTGTGCGACACGTGAAGGCGTATACAGCGGAGAAGGCGAAGGAGCGCCGTAGCCAGCAGCAGAACACGCGTGCGCAGACCCAAATCAACAAGGCACGAAGTTTTGCTCTACGCCTCGCGCAGCGCTTCAACCACAACTTCAACTCGATGATCCGACTACGCAAGCTGCTAGGCACGCGACCTGAGGGGGGAACTATGGAAGCGGGCTTACGGCGCCTCATCAAGTCCGACCTGTACGCCTCCAACTTAGTTCAGGGCCGCGCACACGGGGAGCGCAAGCAGAACTCGTGGATATGGGGCGTCTTCCAGTTGCCACCTCAGAAGCGGCAACAACCCGACCGCAAGGGCAAGGCGAAGGAGACCGATCCCGCTGCCGCCAGACCCCGCCGTGCCCACATGGGAGGAGCAAGGTGAGTAAACAATCCCGCGAAAGTACCTTTACTCACCGCGCCCGTAGTCGAATGTCGCCAATGGCACCGAGCGTGCAATGCCAAGTCCCAGGCTGATGCGGCAGTGAACACCGCGTGCGCCGACTTCCGACACACCCGCAACGGCGCCGACTGTATGTCAAGATGTTGGACGAACGCCGCAGAAGCCAGCGACACGTCTCCGGGTGCTCGTGCGTATGCATATCAGCAAGCTCGCATGTACGCTGCGATTCGCGACGACTGCAAGCAAGTATACGAACGCACCAGGCGTGCAAACTCCGAATCGGAAGAGCTCGACCACAGCACGGTGCGCGCGCCGTTCCGCCTGATATGACCGATGCAAGTATATATCTAATGTTTTCTTCCAAGTCTTTGCGAGAAGCCCTCGCGAACGTTCTGAACGATGACGCGCGACTCCTGCCCTACGAGGAGCTGATTACTGTCCTGAAGATGAAGTGAATTGAACATGGTAAGTATCGCTATTATCAGCATGTTGAACACCATATTGATGTTTAATGTAATCAGTATTAATCACTCTAGCATTGGCCGTTGAACATGATTAACATATCTGTTAATCAACCGGTGTTTACCACGATCAATGCGTGCGCTCCGCGTGGGCTTCAACGCATACGCGCGCCAAGATGTTCGTGAGCGGACGTCTTCGGCTGCGCACTAGGAGAGCATGCTGGGGCCGACAGTTGGCACGAGAACGGTGCCTAGCAGAGTGCCCATGGACTACGCGACGCGCCACGACACTCCCGAAAGGCGGATCGCGCCCGCATTCGTGTCCGCTCCTCTTAAAGACCGTTCCGGCAAGCTCACTCGTTCATGTTGAAGACCGACGCATGGAGCCCTATTCCCGCCATTGTGCTCCTCATCATTGCGGCCGTTCGTTCAACGCGAGCACGCGGCCCCCGGGCGTGAACTCGCAAGCGCGAAGGGTTGCGTCTCTCGCAGAGTCTCTCTTGCACGCGCTAGCCTTGCTGCTTTCGCGCGCGACGAACGGACTGTTGTCTTTGTCGCCAGCATATTCCTTCCGCGCCCCGCCCCCGTTCATAGTTCTCGCGCGCCCAGTGGCGTAACGTTCACGCTATTAGATTACTATTTATCACGTCTAATTACACCCTTGTACTTAATGTGTTTACACTAGTTAATCGCCAAGTAATAAACACGACTCTATCCACTCAACCGCGCGAGTGTTTATCTTGTGATCTACAAGATAAATATGTTTAACATTCATTGCTGGCAAGTGCCATGTCTGTTTAATAATAAATTTGAGTGACCTGCGAGACGTCATGGCATTGATGAGACATTTATCAGGTTCGACGCGCATTTGCTGCATTCAAGACTGGAGTATTCGAGGACGATAAGGAGGGGTTTAAGAAGGTGAACGCGGGGAAGGATACAGTAAAAATGCGCAAGGGTTCGGTCGAAGGGCTTGTTAAGCACCCAGCACGATTCGATGAGTTGCTCGACCTCGCTGAAGAGTACGTATCGTCTGTTCAGGTGAACAAGTCTGGGATGCCTTCGGGCGATGGCGATTCGGATGTCGACGCGTCGGACGAAGAGGATGCATTTAATGCGGTTGACCCGAGCAGCGAGCCGTCATACGAAATGTAGTCGTACCAATGTATATCGTATCTACAAGCTATGGCGAAACATACTATCACCCCCACTCAATACTATGCCACTGGCGGAACTGACGGTGTCGCCTGCATTGTCCCGGGCATGCTACTGGGTACTGAATGACTCTTACTGATGGTTGATTACTGATGCCTACTGATATGCACTGATTCGAACTGATGACCCCGTGTCAGTGCGATTCAGTGCAATCAGTGCAATCCGGGTTCTTCTGATGTGAGGGGGGGGGCAGGGAGGCGCAGCACCACCCTTGTTTTTCAGCGCAAGCGTCCTTGTCGTGTATGTGGTCGTTCTATGGGTGCGAGGTTACGGGGTCTGAAGATCTGTATGCGATCAACATGAATACCCGGATATAGATCGAGAGGTTTAGGCGTGCACTTCTCTGTGCACCTCTGGCATAGCAGACATAACTCCAGCACAACCGTCGTAATATAATGAATGGCCCACGATGGGCCGTGGACATGTTGAAAGTACGTACTCGTCAAAGGCATTGGTCGTGTCCTGGGCTGTCTCGCAGATGCTGTGTACGTCGTACATAAGGACAGATGTCGTCTGAATAGCGGCCGCATGCCGCAACTCCTCCCATATGCTAGCGGAAGCTACCTATCAACACCGCGGGCACGTTAGAGCAGAATGACAGGTACACTTATGGACTTACCCGATAACACTCAATTACATAGCGAATACGACCCTAAGCACTCCGCAAGCGGGTCGTGCACCAGCGTCGCCGCCCGTAAACTCCTATCAACCGCATCCGGCACCGGCGGGGAGCTCTGAAAACGTGAATCAGTACACTACTCTCGACGCGCGCGTGGCTCGTGGTGCTCACTGCTGTGAAGCTCTTCGCGAGCTCTAAGTCGGCCGACAGTTGGGAGCACGCGTTGCCGACAACGTGCCACGCGCTCTCGAAGGCGGAAAGCTTGCTCGCGAGGGTCTCGGCGTTGTCCTCGACACCGCGCAACAGCTCGCGCGCTGTGAGGGGATCATCCTTGTCGCGATTCTTGGAAGGCGCGGGCTCGATTGAGGGAACTGCACGAAGTGTTCGTAAGTTCGTAAGTGATACGTAGTAAGTAAAGCGCAGAGAGTGGACATACAATGCGGGCGAAGTTGAACGTCGAGCGAAATTCCAACTACAGTCGCCAAAATTAGATTTGAGTGACAGCGTCATACGCTACGAGCGAAGAACGTACAACATGTATTGAACTGCAATTTGTCGATCCTCTCGAGCGCGATCTTGAAGACGTTGATGAGCTTGTTCAGCATGTCGTCTAACATCTGAAAGGCCGTGGTCAGCGCGAGCGCGCGAAACCCACGCACAGCCGGCGCGTGCTGACAAACATACCTTCCATATTTCCAAGCACAATCTTACGACAAATACGTGATGAGCTTAAGATGAGCAGACTATATGCGAACTTGAGAAGACATACCGAGTAAGCCAACTCCACGCGCGCTCGAAAGTCCCTGCAGATTCGGCCTTGACCTTCAGAGCAGCGGCGACTTTGCGAGGGAAAACTTCCACGTCCTTCGCAAGCTCATTGAAGTTCTCTGCCGTGTCGCGCGCACTCTCTATGTGTACAGGTATCGTCTTCGCAAGGGGACAGAGATGCCTGAGTGACTACAGGGGTGCGAGCGGCGCAGACGTACCTCCAAGAACTTATCAATCATGGCCCGCTTCTGCTCCATCGGGACGTCTGACGATTGAGATAATGGAACAAGGATGTCTCCGAAGTCTGTGCAAGGACATGAGTTGCTGCCTGCACGCGGAAGGCACACGAACCCGCGCCGATAGAATGGGTGTCGAGACTCACTTCTGAGGAACCGCGAGCACATCCCTGCGTTCTGCTGAGAGTCACGGAAGATGCGCTTATGCCGCTACTGGGCCGCGCGGGAGGTCGATAAACAACATTCCAATCCGATGAAACAGAACGACGGGCGTACCGAGCGCAATTCATCCCACTTCTGCACGAGCGGGTGGTGGTCCCCGAGCTCCGGCGTGCTTTGGAGCTGATTCTTGACAGTCTTGAAGAGCTCCTGAATGTCATTATGCTCACTCTTGAGCGCTTCGAAGCTGACCTTGAGCTCCTTCCCGGCGCACTGTGCAGCTCGAGCGACATCATACGAAGGGAGGGAACCCGCGTCCGCCATTCTCGTGGAACCGCTTGTCCGTGACTATCTTGATCCAGCCAAGGCCGCGCTCGAGGTCTGTCAGCAGCAGGAAGGGTACAGATAATCCAAAACGCGAATATGCGGACGAAAATGAAGATTGGAGATGAGGTTATTGCCGGGCGAGCGAAATCGACTCTGCAAGCGACGAGCGCGAGGCTAGCCTCATGGCAGTCACGTGAGGAAACTTCATCCAGGATACCGGTCAGAGACGAAACAACGAAAGACGGCCAAGCGGACATTAAAGCAAACCAAGGGTAGAAACACCGACAGGAAAGATGCAGAGGAACTCGAGACGAATGTGAACGCGACAGCAGCAGGACAAGGCACCGTTTGTGGCGGTCGGAAGAAAAGAACAGAGCCTCAAATAGACGCCGTTCACGGCTTGTTAACCCGCACCGTCGTCTTGTCTTGCGCACCTCCGCCCCTGCCCCTCTTGGAACGCCGGAGTCTCGACCCTCTAGACTACGAACATCCCCCAAGCATGAGCGTAGGGAATGAAACGGTCTGTAAATAGCACTTCAAATGCGCCAAGTTGAACTGGGGGAAGACAGGACCACGGCTGGTGTGTGGGTATGAGGTGAGTTGCTCTGCAAGATGCCAGACTTGTTCAGACTTGTATGATTTTTGTAACAATGGCTGGGAAATTTACAGTCTCTCGTTCGTTCGCGGCGCATGCGGCCAAAACGTTCTACTCGACGCCGACCGCGGGCTGAGAGGGGCGGGATGACGTCAGGAGCTCTGACCCGCGTCGTGTGCCTCCTGACTGTCCTTGACCCTTTCCTCCTCTCACCATTTCTACCGCGCTATCGCCCCTATTCTACCCTTTTCCTCTTGCTTTATCAGCCTCGCTGTGATGTCTTTTCATCTCCCTCCTTCACGCCCACGAATACCCTCCTATGGTCATGGAACACCTCTCGGACGACTCCGGCTCTGAACGTAGCTACGACGACGACGACGACGTCAAGGCGCACCTTCTCCCCATCTCATCTCATCCATCACATCCCTCTTCCCGCAACGCGTTCCACCTCGGAAGGCCGACGCGCCGTAGACTTCTGCTCGCGACCCTCGTCCTCACTACCATAGCTTCCCTGCCTTTCATCGCTAGTTTCAGTCCCAACGCACACCTACCGGACGTATCTCGCACGCTGGCATTTCCTGATTCCCTCCCGTTTGGTGCTGCACCTTCGGAGTCCGACACGACGGGTTTACCGGTACACCTTCGCCCGGAGACGTATCTGCAAGGCACGGCACCCGCATTGCATTTCAGAGGTGCGTTTCTTCCGTTCCGCGCCCGGCGATGGGCGTTCAGAGTGTCTCCGCCTCCAGATAGTCTCCGCAACGATACGAGATATATGACCACGTTCCTCGGTGCCGGGTTCAGTAAGTGCTCACCCATACTATGAGCCGCGCCGTTCTGATTGTCTGATTTTGCCTATAGCTAACGACGTGTTCACCCTGGTACGCCTTCCCGCTTCTCCTCAATGTTTGCCAGTTCTCAACAGCGTATGTAGGCGAACTTGATCTACCTCGCTCGTGCTTCGGGAACGGTGCCCGTCCTCCCACCCTTCACGTCCCACATCGAGGGTGAAAAGCCGCCTCTCCCCTTCTCCCGCGTTTTCGATGTCCCGCGCATGTCCCGCGCCATCAACACGCCTCTCCTCGATTGGGCGCAAGTCAAGGACCTCGGCCGGGCGGAGTCCGAAGACGGCTTGGACGCCGTGGGGTGCTGGAACGTCTGGGAGGCGCAAAGTGTCTACGCAGATGGCCCACGCGGGAGCTATACTCCCATCCTCCTTGGCCTTGGTATGTCGTATCTCCTATCCCCTCACGCGTAAAATTTCCACTCGCGTCGTCAGCCACGATGCCTATGTTGACGGCACTTCGCGCAACAGACATCTCGTACACGCGCGCACCGGGATGGATCAAGCTCATGCCCGGTTACGAGCATGACATGCATTCGACATTCTGGTCCCTGCTCAAGCTCATATTCCCCGCGGCACGCCAAGAAACCCTCTCCCATCCCGACACAAACCCCACGCTCGCCGCTGAGCGATCAGGGGCAATCCTCCCTCCCGACGATCAGTTAGTCTGCTTCGACTTCTTGTATTACGCGTGTGCACACCAGGTACGTCCCTTTCCCCCCTAACGCGCCCCCGCCGCGGCGGCTGATACAGCCCCTTTCGCAGCCATGGGAGTACAAGGAGGACTTCTCGCCCATGTGGCATGATATACTCAAGCACGCACACTGGACATCCGAGATCGCCGCACTCGGCGTTGCCGCCCTCCAACGCACCTTCGACCTTGTTCCGTCCGCATCAGCAGCGGTCCCGCCGTTCATCGCGCTCCACGCCCGGCATGGCGACTTCGCGCAATACTGCTCCGACGCGCCCGATTCCAAGTGCTTCGCGTCCCTCTCCGCATTCGACCGCCGTGTGCGCGAAGTCCAGGACGAGCTCGAGGCGCGCATGGGAGTACGCCCGACGCAGGTGATCATGACAGGGGACGAGACGGACGAGGGCTGGTGGGATGAGGTTGCGGCGCGGGGGTGGTACCGGCTCGACTACACCGCGGGGGCGGATGCCGCGGGCGATCTCGGGAGTTGGTACCCGGTGCTACTCGATGCTGTCGTGCAGTCGATGGCGGTTGGCTTTGTGGGGACGGAGGACTCGACGTTCTCGATCGTCGCGCAGAGGCGGGTGGCCGACTGGAACGATGGTGTGGTGCGGATGGTCAGTCGGAACACGGCCGGTGCTGACGAGGATTGAACTCTTCTTGTATTTGTTTGAATGGCCTTAGTGTCGTAGATGTGTATCATAGATCCCACGTAACTTGCTATCTCATCTCTTCCACACACCTAGAGTGACCCAGTCGAGCTCCCGCGCGGGGCTAGATAGACTTTGAGGGCGAGATTAGATTAGATTTGCCGCTCGCGCGGACCGACGTGGCAGCAGCGACTGCGCGTGGAACGCGACGCGCTGCTATGTTCTCGTTTCGCACCGGCTCGTTTCGCACCTCGACCGTTTCCCCGACGGCGTCCCCGTCACCGCCCACAGCCCCGCCTCGTCTTCTTTCTCTTCTCCCAGCACCGCTCATGCCGACTTGACTTGCCAGCGCATTTCCATGGACAACCAGACACTCCTTTACGGCGGGCTCACCCTCCTCGCCGCCGCTCTAGGCTCGGTGAGTTTCGTTTTTATGTTCTCTTCTCGCGTCAAGCAACGAGCGTCGCGCAACGATGAATACCTCTCATCCTTGTTCTATGACTCGCGGGCCTCCTTTCGCGAGGAGCGCGCCGCGAGCTTGACGAATCCTTCGGTCAGGTCGACCCACGTCGTCCATTCTGAGCGCGATTCCTCGTTCTTGCTTTCAGTGGTGTGCTCATATACTAACCGATCCACGCATTCAGGCATACACTGTTCTCGTGCTTTGGTCGCCTGAATTGATCACGCCCAAGCCCTCCGAAAAGACCTACCGCAGCGCCCGCAAACCTGCTGCACGCCTCCCCCTAGCATCCATCCGCGACTCGCCTTCCGTCGACCTCTCCGTTGTTATCCCCGCATACAATGAGACTGCCCGCCTCCCTTCCATGTTCGAGACCACCCTCGCTCACCTCGAATCCACCCGCCCGTCTCGTTCGTACGAAGTGCTGATAGTCGACGACGGCTCTCGCGACGGCACCGCCGATCTCGCCCTCAAGCTCGGCGCAAAGTACCCCAACAGCGACGTCCGCATCGTCGTCCTCGAGAAAAACGTCGGAAAAGGCGGCGCCGTACGCCACGGCATGCTCCACGGCCGCGGACGCCGTCTCCTCATGGTCGACGCAGACGGTGCGAGCCGCTTCGAAGATCTCGAACTCCTCTGGAAGGCCATGGACGAGATCTCTCCAAACGGTGAGGCCGCGCTTGCTGTGGGCAGTCGTGCGCATCTGGTGAAGACGGAAGCCGTCGTAAAGGTGCGTCCTTCCTTTTCCCTCCCTCGCGTCCGTCCCCGCCGACGCCGCGGCCTCCCCTCCCCTAGCGTTCCTTCATCCGGAACGTCCTCATGTACGGCCTCCATACCATCCTCCGCATCGTCGGCGTCGGCCACATCCGCGACACCCAATGCGGCTTCAAGCTCTTCTCCCGCCGCGCCGCCCAGCAGATCTTCCCCTACCAGCACCTCGCCACCTGGATATTCGACGTCGAGCTCCTTCTCCTCGCCAAAGCGCAGGACATCCCTGCCGCGGAGGTGCCGATCGAGTGGCACGAGGTCTCGGGAAGCAAGCTGCACGTCTTCGCGGACTCGCTCCAGATGCTGCGCGACCTCCTCATTCTCCGCGCGAACCTGCTCCTCGGGAGGTGGGAGATACCGGCCGCGTCGACGGTGCCTACGAAGGGGAAGGAGGCCGGGAAGGTGAAGGAGAAGCCGAATGGCAAGGCGAGGTAGACGACACGGACGGTACGGATGTAATTTATGTTTGCGTAATGCCCATGGAATACCGCAGATTCAATGCGACCGATTGTTTCGCCCCGAAGAGCATGGTGAACCTTCGTATAGCAAGACGACATTGCCCGTCTACACTCCCCGTTCTGTACCAACCCGACGAGTGCTCGTTTCCCGAGTTTGCGGCACCTATGCGTTCGATGGCCTCCCTCTCAATGCGTTGTGAACGAGATCAGCTAGCGTCCACGCAACCTTCTTAAAGCTAGGCGTTCTTCCGTTTCGCTCACCATTCTCGGCGTCCGCCATCTACACAGCCTTCCGTTGGAAAACCTATGCGAGCAAACGCGTATATGCGCCATGAATCGGTCAAGTTCGCAGCGCTAGCGGAGCTCCGCCCTTCGTTCGAAACTAGTTTGACAACATCAGATTGGGAGTTAGGTCGACAGTGCGCCTAATCAGGCTTTCGCGTGGGCTCGAAGCGTCTCACCCCTTAAGGGTTCAGGCTCTCGGTAACAGCGACACAGTCAAATGATCGCGAAAAGTGTTCTCACACGATCGTTACTCCTTTCTTCATTCTACCCGCTTGTGAGCTTATTTCAACTGTTGCGGAAGACCGTACTAGGACGCGGCGCGAGATTGTTCGGGTCTGGCACGCCTCACGCAGGCCTTTTGTAACTCGCCGCGTGCGACCCCGTGGGCTTCGCCAGCCAAACAAATCTTGGAGGTTCGTCCGCGCTCGTTCTCTCCGCAACGGAACAGGCACTCACCTACCGGTATCGTAAGGTTCATACTCCTCCAACGCAGCATAAACCATCGAAGCTATGCACATATTTAGTCGTCAAGGTGCCCGTACAGTTAGCGCTGTATGACATCCCTCGCCGCGACAGTCTCAGAGATCGCCGTGTGTACAGCCAAGACCCCGACGAGGACGCCACCCTGGTGCCAGCTGAGTCTTATGTGGGTCGTCGGTACGCGGAAAGCGGTCGTTTTCTTTTCCATCTCCGTGCTCACACTTCAATATCATACATCAATATCGTTCGCCCACTCGGAGAGCTACGTACTCGAGTGGCCGTAGCGAAGACTTCAGGGTTCCGATAGCTCGAGCAACGGGATTTGTGGAGCTGATCGAGGATTCTTCTATATTTCGTTAGGCAGCGTTCATGTATGCATAGAGGCTGCCAAGGTGACAAAGATTAGCTCGCTGCTCTCATTCTATAACATCGACTGACAACACTATCACAGCGACCGCGTACTTATGTGCAGACTAAGTACTCGCTCTTCGCCGAGCCCGCGAACGTGCAATTGAAAGGTTAACAGCTCAGCGATCTCTCTCCCTTGGTCACGAACTTGAAATCCGTGCCGTCGTCAGAAACGCTTTCGCTAGGCGCACCGCCAGCCCGGATACCGCTGGCGTCGCCGTTCAAAAGCCAAGCCTGAGGATGCTTGCCGCACCACTGATATGCAGGACAGGCGGGAACGCGGCATGCAATCGCAGCAACTCCATGCGCGGCAGCGCCATCTTCCGACCGACTGCGGACGAACGAGCCTAGCGAGAGGCTGGGCTTTATACAGATGCCAGGCGTCCAACTTGGAAGGACCGAAAGAACTGTCTCCGGGTCAAGTAAGCCTGATGGTCGATGGTTTCGCCACCTTTGAAAACATGCTCAAATTCTCTCTGCGGTTTCGTCTCGATAACGAACGAGCAGAACCTGTGCGCGCCATGCTTTCGCAAGGGCCTCCTACAAGATGCGAGCGGGGTTGACCTCATAAGTGACACACTGGCACGAGCTTGCCCTGCCTTGACGGTACGTCGATGAGGATCCCTCACAATGTCCCATGTAAACACGAGTGATCCATTGTAGAGCTCATACGAGAAGAGCGGAGGGGTTCCTAGAGAGTGAGTGCGACTATCCGCTACAAGCCAGTGATGCCTATGCGGAAACAGAAACGAGACGATACACTAAACAGTGAAAGCAGATCATGCACAACAAATCGAGTCCGTCCGACAGCGTCCATCATGCGCGCGAATGTATCACCAGACCAACAAGACGTAAGATCGAGCACCACAACACCCCGCTCATAGTAGCGCGGCCAACGCAAGCACGCCCGCGGCCGCAAACAGCGCCGAGGTGCTCGCGGAAACACCGACAGCGGCGTTATCCTTGCCGTTGTCCGTCGCGTTGTTGCTAGAGTTCGTCGAGGAAGTCGTAGTGGAGCGCGAGCCTGTCGACGTCGTGTTGGGGGCGTACGTCGCGAGGATGAGCTTGGACGCCTTCTCCGCAACGCCGTACACGGGCGCGAGGAGCTACGAACAAGAGCATCAGTCTCTCTCCAGCGTGAAGGACGGGGAAATGAGCGTACGTGAGCGGAGAAATCGGTAGGGAAGACGGACGCGTCCGCGACGCGGACGTTCGCGAGGCCGTACACCTTCAAGTTCCCGTCGACGACGCCGCCCTTCTCAAGGGGCATCATCGCGCACGAGCTCGAGGGGTGATACTCAGTCCCAATGCTGTTCCGCGCGTAGTTCTCCCAGTCCTCATCGGACTGCACGGCGCTCCCAGGGGTGAGCTCCGCGCCTACGAACTGGCTAAGGGGCATCGTCTGGCCGATCTTGCGCGCAAGCTTGAGGCCCTCGCGGAAGAGGACGATATCGGCGGGGTGCGAGAAGTACTGCGGGTCGATCGCGGGCATCGCAAAGGGGTCGTTGCTGGTGATGTAGATCCGGCCCTGGGAGAACGGGTGCTGGAGCGCGGCCTGGATAGTGATCGTGCCGTTGAAGATGGGCGAGAAGAGGATCTCGATCTGGCCGATGGCGGAGGAGAGGAAGGAGGCGGTGGCGGTGTAGATTGCGGAGTAGCCGGCCTGGACGGTCGAGTCCGAGCTGGGGACGAGGCTCGAGAGGGAGGTCTGGAGGGCGGACGACTGCGTCTGCTGGAACTGCGGGGCGAAGTCGGGGCCGAGGAGGTCGGTGATGTTCACGTAGGCGATGGCGGAGTTGATGTAGGAAAGGAACTCGGGCGACTGAGCGAGCGACGGGTCGTTGAGGAGCATGCCTTGTGCGGTAACGGAGTTGGTGCTCCAGGTGATAGCGGTGCTCTTGAGAGTGCGTCAGCAAAAGAAGGCACTGCGAAAGAGCATATACGTACGACGTGGTCCTGAAGGTGCTGGCCGACGCCAGGCAGATCAAGGAGTGCCTCAACACCAGCGGCAGTGAGGACGTCCGAGGGCCCGACACCACTGTGCATGAGCACATGCGGGCTACCCACCGTACCTCCCGCGAGGATGACCTCCTTGCGGACGGACACCGTCTGACGCGCACCCGCTGCACTGCCCGCATACTCGACCCCAGTTGCAGTCAAATTCGACTTGTTCGAGGTATCAAAGATGACGCGCGTGACGGTCGCGTTGGGCAGGATTGCGAGGTTCGCGCGGGGCGGGAGGGGGTCGATGTAGCCCGAGCGCGAGTACGAGCGCGTCCAGTTGGTGGGGTTAATCACCGAGTTGGCGACGTACGCGCCCGCGCTGTTGCCGCTGTACGCGTCCTCGGAGACGAGGACGCCGATGTTCGCGAGCGTCTCCGTCCAGTTTCCGACGGTGGGGATCATGCTGGCAACGCGCGCGCGCGCGAGCGATATGTCAGACATACTCTGACGCGCGCGCGCGCGAGAATATACGGATACTCACAAGCCGGGGTACGAAGCATGAATGGGCCCGCTCGAGCCATAGCTGGCCGCGTCGAATTTGATGTTCGCCGCGGTCTGGACGTCAGCCGCCGGCGCGCCAAACGTCTCGGCCTCCTTCATCGCCGCGTACATCCCGTCCCAGCCCCACTGCGCGTCGCCCGCGAGGTCCGCCCAGGCGTCGTACTCGGGCTTGCTCCCGCGGATGTAGTACATGCCGTTGACGGCGGAGGAGCCGCCGAGGACTTTGCCGCGCGGCCAGACGAGCTGGCGGTTCGCGGCGCCGGACTGGGCGACGGTGGTGAGGCCCCAGTCGTACGAAGACTTGGTGAGGCCGTTGAAGTAGGCATTGTCGGGCGTGTCTTTCCGTCCGTCCAACGAGTCAATACGCGTGCGGACAGAGTAGCAAGCGAAGGGACGTACTAATCTGGTCCGCGACCGCGTCCCCAGAATCGCCTGCCTCGAGGACGAGGACGGTCGAATTCGCGTCCTCAGAAAGACGCGAAGCGATGGCGAGGCCGGCGGTACCGCCGCCGACGATCACAAAGTCGTATTCGGACGCGATCTGGCCGTCGTAGACGATATTGCGTTTCCGGAGGTCGCTGCGGGCGGCATGACGCTGGTGGAGGTGGCGGTGGGTTGAGTGTGCGGCTGTGCAGCCGAGGAGGGAGGCAGAGACGAGGAGAGGGGCGAGGCCGCGCATAAGTGAGGCGTAAGTAAAGAGAGGGAGGGAGCTAAAGAATGACAAGAGTCGCGCGAGGCGAACGGCGATGTTGAGGGACAGTTCACGAAGAACGAGACGCGGGAAGAGACGACTATGGGGGAGGAGGAAAGGCTATGCGCGCGGTACGGTCGCCATAAAACACGGACAGGACGGTCGCCCCGACTGAAAAGATCGGCCTTGCGAGCTCTGGGCGTCCACAAGCGGCCATCTTCGTCCGGCCGAGGCGAGCCGCGACACCTGTGGTCGGGCGTCCCTGCGGTCTCCGTCCCGTGAGCAAAGGAAAGTGAATGGCGCACAGCCCGCTCGTACCTCCGCTCACCGTCCATCGCCGCTCGCACGCCTGTATCCCCGCCGCGACAGCTACGTCGAGGGCGTGCAGAGCGTGCAGACGAGCTGTAGGACGAGCGCGCACGAGCGTGGAAGAGAATAGAACATCAGAGGCAGAACCATTTCCCCACCGCTTGGATCTCGATAGTAAAGGCAAGAGGCTCGACCGCGCCAAGATCACCCAACGACCGGCCGGGGCTATGCTCTGGCGCTAGGCGAAATTCGAGTGCTGACAGAGAGCGCGTCATGGTCTAGTCACGCTGATGACGCGGTCTCGTCCATTCTGGCCAGACAAGTTGAAACAAACGCTCGAGCTCAGTTGCTATGCACGCGGGCAGAACCGAGATTCGATCGTGAGCAGCCGTAGTGGGGCTCGAGAACGTGGCTTGCGCTTCTGTGTGCCTCGAGAGTCACCGAGTACAGATGTGTATTCAATCCTTTCGCTTCTAAACCATCGCTTATGGCACCGACCTACGCTTCACCCGAACGCCGAGGATCGACTGCTTGCGGGACCAAGCTTCTCTTAGGCAGACTTAGCCCTTCAGCAGCTCCAACCAAAAAGCTCAGGTTGCTCAGCCTCTTCAGCCGTCGAGCTCTGGTCCGCCGCAAGTACCTGTAACCAAACCAATTGTCATTCATTTCGTTGAGGTCGACGACGTTCACCGCCAAATCTTCACCAGTTCCTGTCTTGAAGCCTCACACTGGTACTCGACCCTCGAAGCTCTGAGAACGTGGCCCGCGCTTCTGCGTGCCTCGAGTACCTAAGTGCATTCAAAGCTCCTCTCGCGTGGCAGCTAACCTACAGGAACACCGTGACGGGCTTACCCGAGGACCGCCGAGAACCGATCGTGCACCAAGCTTCTCTCGGGCGCACTTGTTCTTTCAAAATTTCGGGGACGAGCTCACCAAGAAGGCCCAGCATACCTCTTCGCGGTCTCGTGGTCTCGTACCCAGATGTGTTAGCTCGTACCCCACTACCGCAAAAAACACGGTGGGGTACGGATTAACACGTCTGGGTACGAGACCGGCGGTCTTGTTCGCCACCAAGTCTTCACCGGTCCCTACTACCTTCGTACCTTATACTCGATCCGCAAACAGAGCTAGACGTGAACGATTCGTGGTGTAGATAGTCAAGTAGCGTACGATGCGTGCGAGAACGATACAAATGCGATGCGATGTATGTAAAACAGC
Organism: Grammothele lineata; assembly: GCA_002150815.3. Lineage (NCBI taxonomy): Eukaryota > Fungi > Basidiomycota > Agaricomycetes > Polyporales > Polyporaceae > Grammothele > Grammothele lineata. The sequence goes on along the minus strand of NDFF03000176.1, from coordinate 34,850 downwards.
GACAGTCTCAGAGCAACCCACAGAACCCAAAGAAAAGAAAAGGCGAACCCAATAAAGATAAACCCACACCTCACTCTACGTCCATCGCCTCCCCCTCCCCCTCCTCACCAGGCCCGAGCCCAAGGCCAAGGTCAAGCGCGTCCCCCGCCTCCCCCTGGGCACGCGCATACAGCTCCTCGCGCTTATTCTCGTCCGCGGTCAAGTTCGCAAGCACGAGCAGCGCCTCCGCCAGCAACGCCCTCACCTCCTCTCCCTTCCCCCCCTCCCCCTCCCCTCCTTCCCCTTGTCTCGGTACACTTTCCTCCGCCCCCTTCGCCCTCTCAAAAAACGAAACAGCCATCGCCAACCCCTCCCTCGCCTCCTCCGCCTCCTCCGAATGCAACACCCCGCTCTCCCCCCTCTCCAACCGCTCCTCCATGCCCCCCTCCTCCACCGGCGCACTCCCCATGACCAGCCAACACCTCCCCCTCGCCTCGAGGATCGGGGCGCGCCACGCGTCCATGTCCGCCTCGTTCTTCATCTGGTTAAATACGGAGTCGGCCCAGCGCGCCCAGTATGTCCTTTGGGAGGGAGAGGGGAGGCGTTCGGCGACGCCGAGGACTTCCGAGGCGATCGTGAAGAGCTCTTTCGGTCTCGAGAAGCTCATGAACGGGTCCGTCGGCCCCGCTGGGGACGAGGAGGAGTGGTAATGCGCGTGCGCAGCCCCGCTCGAGAAGTACCCCGCCGACTGCGACGCCGAGGAGGACGCAGAGGCGGACGAGGACGAGGCGATAGAGGGGGTATGGATGAACGACGGGTTATGCACATGTGAGTAGTGCGGGTGCGGCATGTGGAAGATCCCCCTCGAGAACTGGTCCATCGCGAGCACCATAATATCGTGCGCCGACGCCGAGTACAAACTCATCCTCCGCGTCACCGGGGGCCGGAACTGCGCGATGGCGTGGAAGGGCGACGAGGGCGGCCAGTGCGGCTCGGCCATCGAGAAGGGCGAGCCGCCCGAGAAGAACCCCGCGAACTCGTTCCCGCCCGCTGCGGACGAGTCGGACTGGGCCTGGGCCTTGGCGAGCTTCATGCCGTGCGTGACTTTCTCGTCCGCGAGGGATACGAGTGTGCGCCCCCAGACGATGGCCATGCGCCAGTCCTCCGCGGTGTCGAACGCGGAGCCCCCGACGCGGCTGGGGAGGTTCTCGCCCGTCTCGAAGACGTCGAGCGCGGCGAGCCAGTACGCCGAGGGTGCGTCAGGCTCGCCCGGGAGGACGACGGAGGGGTCCTGGGCGACGAGGGAGCCCATGAGGAAGAGGGTGATGCCGAATATCGCATGGAAGGCCGTGGGCAGCTCCGCGTGTCTGTCGAGGGGGTCAGCGGTGCTGGCGCACAAAGGATCTGGGGACGCTCACCTAGACGGGGCATGGACGGTGGACGAGCGGCGTCTGGCCCAGCCAAAGGCGTCTACGTCGGGCGAGTCGGCCGCGCGGCAGGGGCGGTGGTTCGAGCGGTCGGCGTAGACGAGGGAGGGGTCGGGGTGATCGATGAGGAAGCGGTGGCACTCGCGTATGACGGCGCGAAGCAGAGGCAGAGCCTCTGGGACGTCGTCGGCTGGAGAGGCGGATGAGATCGGGGCGGGATCGCGGGGAGGGAGGGGAGGTACGCACCGTCGTAGCGCTCTGCGGCGCGGGCAAAGAGCTCCTTGAGGTTCTCCCAGTCCTCGTAGTCGGCCGAGGGGACAGCTGACGGTTTAGAGGAGGAGGCAAAGGACGCAGCGGATGCGGCAGATATGGATCTGGAGACAGGGAGAGCAGACATGGAAGCTAAGGGGGAGCGAGCGGGGGAGGAGGCATTCTTGTTGCGGGCGGCCGATGGAGGGGATAGGGAGACGGAAGAAGCGTGGGGGTCGCGGGAGGTGGGGGGCGTCGTGTCTGAGGACGGGGAGGAATTGGAAGAGGAGAAGTGGCCGGATAAGCGGCGGCGCTTGTAGGAGGAGGCGGAGGAGGAGGAGCGTGCGTCGTCCAGGTCGTCGTCGTCTTCGTCGTCTTCGTCGCCGTCGGGCGGAGGCGAGGGCGATGCGTGGTAGGATGGGCGGTGGTGGGGAGAGCGGAGATGGAGGACGAGCAGGGACGGTTCCCGCGGTGGCGGGGGCGGAGAGGAGGTGTGCGAAGAGAGGGGGGCGTGCGAGGGACCTGCCTGATTTGGCCAGAGAAAGGGGGAATCGGCGGCGGCTTCTTGCCTGCGCTGCTTCCAGAGGCCGCGGGGGCGTTTGAGGGAGGGCGCGGGGGGGATGGCGGGGACGGGCATGCAGGCAAGCATGAAGGCGGGGCTGGCGTCGGGGGCTGGGGCTATCTGGAAAGGAGAGGAGGGCGAGGAGAGGGCGGGAGGAGGATATATAGGAGGAGCGCCCTGGACTGGACTGGGCGGTCGATGGACGAGCGGGGCCCTCCGCGGACAGAGGCTGGACCTCCGTCGACCCTCCGACCGCAGAGCTCGGACGAGACTCGACGCTGCCCATCAGCCTCGACATCGTACCTGCTTACCTTAGCCTGCGCCTCTTCCCCCTCAGCCAATGCCCGTCGCGCACCGTCGCTCGTCCATCTCCGCATCCTTCTCGCCTTCTCCCCCTCGCTACCTCCTCCGTCTTCTCCGTCCGTCCCCATAGTGCGTCATCGCTTCTGGCCCACCTCTATCTGACTGTCGCAACTCGTCCGCGTCGAGGCCATCGTCGTCGTCCGCCTCCAAGGGCGATAACAGCCCCCATTGGCCCCACACGCGAGCCTATCCCCGCGCAGCCCCACCAACCAATCACAGCCCTCGGCTACTTTGGGCCAATCGCGGGATGGGGGCGGGAGCTGTGCAGGAGGTCGCCCGAGGGACCTTCTCGCGGGCTCGGTGGGTCTCGACCCCGCTCAGCGCGCGCGCGTTTATAACAGGAAGATAGGCCACAATCACATCCACCCTCGAAACGTCTCCGCCCCCGCGTCCCTCCCCTTCTCTGCGCCCTATCACGTACGTACGACCTGGCCCTCTCAGGACTCAGCGCCTCTACATCTCTCGCGCGCGAGAACGCGGCGGGGTCTATCTGCCCCACGGGGAACCGCGTCCTCTTCCGGCCCGACGCAAGTGATCGTATTCACCTCGAAGACGTCCCTCGTCCCTCTTCGCGAGTGGGGCCATCCACGATCGCTATACATCGGCCCCGCGTCCGTCCTAGCACGGTACGGTGCTTAAACCCAGACTGGGCATATCGCCACGACTAGCTACAGCGTCGTGCCCACCGCGCGCGACCCCGTGAAGTCATCGCCCCCTCGCGTTGCGATCGGGCTAGCACGACGTCTAATCTCGCCTATTCTCAATCCACGCAGGCTCGAACCTCGACGGCCGTACGTTCCTCGGTCCGTCGTCCGCCGCGCTCCCTAGTGCCTCTATACTCATCTCCGCCGTGACGTCCCCCAGCGCGCGCCGTGTGATCGCCCGAGCAGTGCGTCAGCCCACCACCGAGCCTCTCAAGATAACAGCGGCGTTCTCGCAACATATATGGACTCTCCCAATCCTTCTCCCGCCGTCCTACGCCCAACTCTCATACTCTCAGAACACGGCGGGGAAGACGAACGCCATTGCGTCATAGGCCATAGATCGATCGGGGGCTCCCCCTCGATTCGGCCTTCGTCGACCAAGTCCGCGGCGTCGAGCGGGTCCCGATCCCGCCCGTTCGCGCGATGCGCTTGCATTTGATTCTTGTGGGGATTCAGGCGCAGTGTCGCCGCGCGCGTCGCGGACCCTCGAACTCGCTGGCATGTCCAAGGTTATACCCCGGAGCCGGCACTAGAGACGTCGACGCAGGCCTGCTGTACATACATACCAGCGCGCGACCGCGCCTTCCCAAAGAACGAGATAAGGCGGCCGAATACGGCGGGGCGGGGCGAGTCCGGCTCCTTGCTCGCTGATCAGAGTCTCTCACCCCCGGGCCCGGTCCACGCGCTGCCTCGTGTCCCTAGAGTCCCCCGCTAACGAACATAAGTAGCGCACCAGCGAGTAAACGAACCACCCTCTCCTCCGCGGACCCCGCGCCATCCGCGATCCTCTAGCATAGCGCGATACAGTATGCGCGTTCCTCTTCCACCTTGCTCGCGTTCAACGCTCCGCGGCCGGCACGGCGCGAGCCGTGGCCAGCGGATTGTCCGCTCGACGCCGCGCGCGTGAACAGACCGCGGCTGCTACGTCGAAGGCGGCGTAACGCTCGTGGCCCAAATCGGACATGGTGCCGTGTACCGCCAAGTTCTGTGTTCGAGCTGACGCGGCTAGATGGTATGGTCGTAGACACGCCTGTGGTCTGTGGTGGTGAATATCGTATAGAGGTCCATGAGCGAGACCAAGTGCTTAGAAGAACGTCATCGTCACGCGCGCGATCGAAATGGTCCCGGGCCGTGGCGTACCCGGATTACGTTATCACGAAAGCGCTCGAAATTAACCTCTCGTTTGCCTCTCGAGTCGGCCCCTGAGCATGTCTCGCTCCAGCCGCAACCTCGACACTCGGGTGGGTCGCTCCTGTCACCACGGCGCTTCTTCTTTCCGCCCCATATGCTCAGCGATATCTCGCCGCAGGAGGACAGCTCCAGCGCCGCCAGCAGCCAGCTCCCGTACAACGATACCGCGCTCACGGAAATCATCAACGACACGGCGCGCTTCCCTGACGCCCACCTCCGCGCTCTAGCCGAGAACACCCTGGAGGTCTTCGACGACCCTGCCTACGCCCTCCAGAACGAACCGGCATGGGTGTCTCGACTTAACGAGCTCGACGCGCGGGAGCGCTATACCACCGCGAAGATGTTCAGGGCCATGTACGACGCCGCGGCGACCTGCGGGCTCCCTCCGTCCTCTCAGAGATACGTCTCCGCTGCGATCTACGTCTCCACCCTCGATGCACGCGAATCTGCCCAAGACGAGAGCGAGCGCGCAAGGCGCGGCCGACTCGCCACGGCGCTCGAGCGCCTCGCGACAATGTGGGTCGCTTATATGCTCTGGCCCTGTAAGTCGTGCACGTTTCCTCGAGTCTACTGCTTACTTCTGACTCTCGGGTCTCTGGTACAGTTGTCGCCGCGCCCCCAATCGAATACGAGCGTCAGATACCGCCGGTGGCGAATCTATTATGGGAAGCCATCATATCCGACCCGGGAGCCCCGGCGCCCAATGGTGATCTCCTCGAGCACGGACACGATCTCTGGTCGTCGGTAAGTACTAAGCTAAGTTCCAAGCGCGCGTTCGCGTCGGTGCCGATAGTGCCCCCCTTCACTGTGCTGGTGCTGAGTGTGTATTCCCAGATAGCGCGCCGCGACGACTATACATGTTGCTTCACCGGTCTTGTCGATAAACACGCTCCGAAAGAAGCCCAAGCGAGACTGCTGACGGGCGGCGCGCGCGTCTCCCCGATGCACGCTGCGCATATAGTCAACTCTGCGGTGGCAGCCGGCTGGGGCGAAGACGACACTGATAAAGACAAGGTGAGATGTTCTCGCTTGCTTCGCTCGACGCTTAGGCGAATTGAGAGCTAACTCACCGCTCACCGTTGCTTGGCGCGGCGCAGACCACGTCCGGAAGGATCCCCACTCGCGACATCTTGAGGCATTACTTCCAGCTCGACGCTTCTCTGGACGGGATCATACAAGCAACGGACGCGCCCGAGAACGGCATATACGTCAACGTATCATCGCATGAAGCTTTCGACGCTTACGACTGGTGCCTCAAACCTACACAGGTATGCCCCCATGCCTGATGTTGAATCCGAAGACTACGTATACAAGCCCACCTGACGCGGCTGAACAGGAGAAAAACAGATACGAGATCTGTTTGATGCCCAGTTTCTCCCCGAACGAGTTCGTTCGACCGCCCAAAGATCGCACGCACGTCACCTTCGTCGACCACAGCAAGCCAGAAGATCGCGGCGGCACGGTCGCGCTCCCGCGTGTTGAGTTGCTGCGAACGCACGCCGCGCTAGCGCACGTCTTGCACCTCAGCGGCGCGTTCAGGATGCTCGCGATTCTCAGGGAGGAAGAGAGGGACGAGGACGAGCGCCGCTGCGCCGGGGCGGGGGCGGGGGCGGGGGGCGGCAGAGGTAGAGGCGCGTCCTCCGGCGAGTACTTCATGGAACAGGTGGTGGGCGGGCGGAGGTGGGAGATCGCGGAGCTGTCGAGTGCGGTCGCTGAGATGTTCGCTGGGTCGACGGGGCTCACTGAGTGAGGATGTGAATTTGTGGCGTAGTCGCCGCCGCGGGCGGTTTCGCTCGCAGACTCGGATGCGAAGAGAGTTTTATTGGCGTCGCGTGCAGCGCGAAGCAGTAAGTATAACCGTACTTCCCCTGAACACGAGTCCACCCCTTGTATGCCGAGTCTTTCTCATGATCCGGATACGTTAGTGCGTGCGAGTAGACGATAGAGGCGAAGAACTGCTTAACAGCTACAGTACAAACCAAATAGACGTATAAGCCACGCGAGCCACCACGCCTGTGGTGGTGAATATTGTATAAGAGTCCAAGAGCGAGACCGAGTGCTTAGGCCCTGTTCGGCAACGGAGTAGAGTTCCCCAGGTAGCGCTACTTCGCCCCTTATTTAGTAGATTGGGCTGACCGTTACTCGAGATTTCGACTGCGCGTCTATTTGTTTGGCGGGCGCCGGGCGGGTAGCGGTACCTCAACTCGAAACTCCGTTGCCGAACAGGGCCTTAGGATCCAGAGCGTCACCGTGCCGCGGGGGATCGAAATGGGCCTGGGCCCGGGCCGTGGCGTACCCGGATTACGTTATCACGAAAGCGCTCGAAATTAACCTCTCGTTCACCTCCCGAGTCCGCCCCTGGGCTAACATCTCTCTCCTCAACCACAGCCTTGACACTCGGGTGGGCACTTAGCCACCGTGCAGGCGCTCTCAGCTCTCTCCGCTGTTCAATATGTTTAGTGCTATCTCGCCCGGACAGGAGGGGAGCGGCTCTTGCTCCGCCAGCAGTCAGCTCCCGTACGACGAAACCGCGCTCACGGACGTCCTTAACGACTCCACGCGCTTCCCCGACGCACACCTCCGCGCTCTAGCCGAGAACGCCCTGGAGGCCCTCGACGACCCCGCCCATGCCCTCCAGAACGAGCCAGCGTGGGTATCCCGACTCAACCTGCTCGCTGCGCTCGAAAGACGACCCGTCAGTCTCGATAAGCGTTACACCACCGCGAAGATGTTGAGGGCCATGTACGACGCCGCTGACGCCTGCGGGCTCCCTCCCTCCGCGCAGCGGTACGTCTCCGCGGCGATCTACGTCTCCACCCTCGACGCGCGCGAATCTGCTCAAGACGAGAGCGAGCGCGCGAGACGGGTCCGACTCGCCACCGCGCTCGAACGTCTCGCGACGACTTGGGTCGCTTACATGTTGTGGCCTTGTAAGTCGTGCACGTTTCCTCGAGTCCACTACTTACTTCTGACGCTCGGCTCTCTGGTACAGTTGTCGCCGCGCCACCGATCCAATACGAGCGTCAGATACCGCCGGTGGCGAATATAACATGGGAAGCCATAATGTCCGGCCTGGGAGCCCCGGCGCCCAATGGTGACCTCCTCGAGCACGGTCACGATTTCAAGTCGTCGGTAAGTTCCAAGCGCACGTCGACGGTGGTTTTTGCTGTGCTGAGTGTTGTTCCCCAGATAGCGCGCCGCGACGACTATACATGTTGCTTCACCGGTGCCGTCGATGAACACGCTCCGAAAGAAGTCCAAGCGAGACTTCGGACTGGGGAAGCGCGCGTCTCCCCAATGCACGCCGCGCATATAATCTACCCTGAGGTAGCAGCCGGCTGGGGCGAAGACGACGCTGACGAGGGCGTGGTGTGTTGTTCTCGTTTGCTTCACTCGACGCTTAGGCGAATTGAGAGCTAATAACTCACGGCCGCTTGGCACGGCGCAGACCACGTCCGGAAGGATTCCCACTCGCGACATCCTGAGGCATTATTTCCAGGTCGACGCTTCTCTGGACGGGATCATACAAGCAACAGACGTGCCCGAGAACGGCATCTACGTCAACACATCATCGCATGTCGGTTTCGACGCTTTCAAATGGTGCCTCAAACCTACCGAGGTACGCCGCCTCTGCCTGACGTTTGACGTTGCACCCGACGACTACTTACTTGCAGTACGTATAAGTCCACCTGACGACGCGCACTCAACAGGTGGAAAACAAATACAAGATCTGCTTGATGCCCAGCTTCCGCCCAAACTCGCTCGTCCAGCCGCCCAAAGGCCGCACGCACGTCACCTTCGTCGACCACAGTCTGAGCAGCCGGCCAGAAGATGGCGTCGGCGGCGGAACGGGGGTGACGCTCCCGCGCATGGAACTACTACGAACGCACGCCGCGATCGCGCACGTCTTGCACCTCAGCGGTGCGCTAAGGATGCTCGCGATTCTCAGGAACGAAGACAGGGACAGGGACGACCGCCGCGCTTGGGCCGCTGGAGGCGGTAGTAGAGGTGGATGCACGTCCTCTGGGGAGTACTTCATGGAACAGGTGGTAGGTGGAAGGAGGTGGGAGATCGCGGAGCTGTCGAGTGCGGTCGCTGAGATGTTCGCCGGTTCGATGGGGCCCGGGTGAGGCTGGTAGTCGCCGCGGACGATTGTGCTCGCGGACTTGGATGCGAAAGCATCGCGATGTCCCAGTTTGGCACTTAGTAGAGTAATGGCAGTCGTAATACAAGTCAGCCTCGAGCCCAACGCGAAGCTTCGTACAACGGCTCAAACGATATGGCCCTGTGCGGCTGGCAACATTCAACAAACAGTTAATAGAAGACGTCGCACCAAGAAGCAAGGCGACTAGTAGAACGTCTCACCGGATTTGCGTAGGGGCCTATATCTGGGATTCGAAGACAGCGATGTTGGTGCACAACTGAACAAAAGGAGGGCTGGGATGAAATAAAATAGATACGTCCGCCATATCGATATAGACCGACGCTCCCTGTGCCTCTCGCCGGTCATAGGCTGGATCACCTTCAAGACGTCTATCTCCAAAAAGTCGTGCTAAAACGCTGTTGTCTATCTCTGAAGAATTGGTGGGCAGCGCTGAGCTTGGTCTTCAATGCCAACGACGTCTAGGCCAAAAGTCAGCACCGTTAGACAAGATAAGAAGATGAATTGAACTCACCTTCACCCAGTTCGCACTATTCTCGAGAGAACGGATCACAAGATCCATCTTGTCCATCAACCCCATCGTCTCTACTCACGCGGGGAAAGCAACAGGATGGTCCACAAAGGTCTGAAGGCACTTTTCGAGATCATTGGAATGGTTTGACTGACTCAGGTGAAAACCCCAATGTCGGGCCGTCAAGCGATGAGAGCCATCGATGACAGTGGTGGGAGCTATCCGCGAGGACTACGCGTGGTGGCCGAGTCGGTTCGAGTCGTGGCTGATAAACTCTGGAAGCACAACAGGCTCCGAGCGCTCAGCAAAGGAAACCAGCTTATGCGCAGCCTATTCTTTCCCAGCATGAACACATATTTCATGTTTCTTAGAATCTGCGTGAGAGTGGCATGAAGAAACGTACATGGTAGCCAGGCTATCGTTTTACATCCAGCCATCTCGCTGGCTGAAAACCGCATCTCATGAAGTAGCAGGCTTGAGAGCGTGCAGCAAGGTGACTTTTGGAAATCGAAGCTTTCATGAAGAAGGCCTAAGGAGGACGTCGATGACCACAGAACGACAAAAAGGTAGAGGATGATGACATCGGCATGGACGGTAAGCTGTGAGCCGCGTGGTGCCACTAGTACTGCCAGGTCGTGCCGTTCGGTTGTTGGCGGCGCGTCGGGCCGTGTGCACGTGGCAACTTGAAGCCCCCCTCAAACGGAGACTCGCATCGCGAACTCATCCCAGCTTTGGGCCAAGAGTCACTATCCTCCTTGCTATGAGCCCTCGACTCCACGGATTCTCGGAAAGCAACTCGATAGCGGACCAAGTACAACAACACAACAGCGACAGTACGAGTACAGCGAGCGACAAACGACGGAAGAGAGGGAAGGATAAGTCCTGGGGTGCGGCGATGACGTGCAGGGTACACTACAAGTCTACAACTAAAGACCGCGAGGTGCGATGGGGATCTACGTGCGCCCACAAACACTCGCGTACGGGGGTAGCCTAATCTACACACAATGTCCTGGATCGCACCCAACGCATACGCGGGCGCAACCTCTGGAGGTATCAAGAACACCCCCACCCAAGGAAAAACTTCACGGCGCGTCCCCATCCTGATCCTCGTCCCCACCCTCCCCAACAAGGAACGAGAACCGCGGCGAGCCCGGACGCACGGGCGGACGCGCCACACTGAATTGCACCCCTGTGCCCTCCGCCGCCTGAGCAGGAACGGGCGTCGGGAGCCTCACGACAGGCCTCCCCTCTTCCCCCTCCTCTTCCTCTTCCTCGCCCTCCTCCTGCCTTTTGCCGAGCCTAATCCCAGCGCGCGCAGGCGGGTCGATCGGCGTTGGCGGGCGCGGCGGCGGCGGCGCCGAGGCAGAAGGCCGTGAAGCCGGAGGCGGGGGCGCGCCGATGCGGACGTGGACGGGCCGGGGCGCGGGGAGCTGCACGACGATCTGCGCGAGCTCCTCGCCCGACTCGATGTCGAGGTCGAGGTCGCGGCCAAAGTCCTGCTCGCACGCTTCTCCCGCCTCCGCCTCAGCGCCCGCGTCCACATCCTCGATCGTAACTTCCACATCGAGAGGGAGAGTAGGCGGGGCGCGCGGGTCCCCAGGAGGCGACGGCGGCGAGCCCGAAGGCATAGGCGGGAGCAGGAGCGGGAGCGGGGGGAACGCGCGCATGAGCGCCTGCCACCGTTCGCGCCAGCTCGTCTCCCACGGGCGCGGCGGGAGCGCGAGTGCCGCAGCACCGGTACTCGCACTCGTATTCGTATCCCTTGCGCTCAAGCTCGAGCTCGCGCAAACGGGTAACGGCGAGGGCAGCGGCGACGGGACGTCCTGGCTGTACACGGACGTCGGCGAGTCGGGCTCTGTCCAGGCGAAGAGACCTTGACCGGGTGAGGGTGAGGGTGGAGGTGCGCGCATCTCGCGCTCGCGCCGGAGCATGTCGCTGAGGAAGACGTACTTGGTGAGTCCGTATGATGGCCAGTGGAGGAAGGCGCGGTCCGAGCTCTCGCTCGCGGGGTTGCGCAGGTCGTCGATGTCGCCCATGCGCGGAAAGACCGCCGAGCGGGGATCGAAGCGCTGCACGCGCGCAGGGGAAGGGCGGATGGGTGCGCGACCTGGGGGTTGCTGCGGGTGCGTATGTGGTTCCGGGAGCGGGAGGGCGTGTGGGTCGCGCGTGCTGCGGGAGGGGAGGACAATCCCGTTGGCGCCGATCCAGGGAGTGGGGCGAGAGCGGGGTAGGGTGGGAGGTACAGGCAGGAAGACCGACGACGCGCCGTCGTCAATCTCAGACTCTGAGGACGAAGAGTCGGTGGGCGAGGGGGTCGGTGCGGGGGCGTACGCCGCGCAGATGCGGACGTCCTCTTCGTATGCCCACCAGTTCCACTGCCTGCGTTGCCAGAGCATGACTTTGAGGTCCGAGAGCGCGGCTCTCGACCATCCGTAGTGCGCACATGGGCCCGGCTCGTAGGGTGATTCGGGGCGGAAGGGAGGAGGGGGTGGCCAATCGCAATGTTGAAGTTGGGGAGTGGTGGCGACGGGGACGGGGGACGCACTGTCACTGGCAGGAAGAGAGAGCCCTTCTCTTCGCCCTTCCCAGTCATCTTCTGACTCTGAGGGTGAGGACCAGGGCGAGGTCGGAGACTCGCTGAAGAGCGAGTTAGGCGATGGAGGAGAAGGAGGGCAGAGTGGCGCAAGGTCGACCTTGGCGTCGTCCTCGGAGTCGTCACTGCTCGCGCTGCTACCGCTGTCGCTTCCAATGGCGTCAAGTGAAGGAAGGTCGGTAGTCTGGATAGGATGTAGGTCGAGATGGATGTTGTAGGTAGCGCTTGCGCGCTGCAGCTGCAGGCATGGGCGGTGGCCCGCTCGGCTGGGGGCACGAGGAACGGGTTGAGGGTCTTCGAATGTGATAGTCATAATGATATGTAGCTAGCGACAGATGAATTCGGGTGTGAGTGCGGTTCTGGCGGGCGTTGTGGGCGTCGTCGCAAGCGTAGCGACTTACAAAGACGATACTTGGGTGCTACTTGGGTCCAAAATGGGCGTCCTTGTTGGACCGAAGCGCCGACTGGCGACGAATGAGGAGAATCGGGGGCACGGGAGAGTGTGGCGGCGAGTGCGAGTGCGGGGCAGCGATGTGTCCTGAGGCGACGAGGACGAGGTGGAGGAGAGAAGAGAGAGACAAGCGGACGTTGGCGAGGGATGGCAGCTGTGGCACGCGATAGACCAATGCATCTAGCCGGACCCTAACCCCACACTCCCCCGCAACGCGTGTATCACGGGGACGCGACTGTCTCACGCTTCCCCATAATATCGGCTTCTCCTTCGACTGCATCTTCTCGTATCCCTTCGCGAACTCGTCTACCACACCTCGGGTCAAGTTCGGGGACGACGCAGTAATTGAGAATGTCTCACCGTCCTGGAGCAACGTCGACCTTGCGTCGACCTGTCTCCACGAATATAATCCTGCCTTGACTACGTCACGGAATCATCGACAACTATCAGAACATTGAACGCGCCATCTCTACGCAGCCTCGGATCCACGCTCTACAGATAACACCATAGTTCCGCCAGGCCTATCATACATCCACTCATCGCAGCCAATCCTGCTTCTCGACCGCGCGAGGCGTTGGTCCACACACAGCCTTGTGTGCTGTGGCCAATGCATTACGCGACGTCATCTGACCATCTCCGTCAACTCGATGTCACGCTTCGGTGGCATGGAAAAGAGAGAAAGAATGCATGTCGAGAGAGAATGCAGAGATTACAGTACGGCACTAGATGATGAGGTCGCGGTACTCTACAAGGGGAGAGACGAATAAACACATGGGAGAGGGAACGACCGAGCGAGTGTCAGCGTTGTACGGCGCGAACGAAGTACATGTACGTATGCGGCGGAACATCGATGATAACGAGCGACGACGAGAAGATCTTACCACCCCCAACCAACCGACCGACCAACCACCCAATCCGACTACCAGCAGATAGGCAAGTCCATCGACAACACCACAACCACCTCCACAACTTTCCAGATGGGTATCAGCGCACAGCGAATTTACGACCCCTCCGAACTCCCCGACGCGCCCTCCGCCGCAGGCTCTGGCGAGGCCGCGAGAGGTGTCTGCGCCGTGACGGGCGACGGCAGCGCCGAGGCCCCCATGACCGGCGAGCCCGTCGCGGCCGACCCGCCAGTATACATCGCCTTGAGCGTCATCTCGTTCCTCTTCTGCCTCACCCGCTCCACCTCCTCCGCGCCGCCGGTCATGCGCAGCTTCTTGCCCGCGACGAAGCCCTCGAGCTCCGACTGGAACTCGTCCGTCTTGTTCGCGAGCTCCTTTTGCCTGTTGCGCTCGTTGGCCGCGATCGCCTTCATCCGCGCCTCGGGGTCCACCGCCGCGCCCCGGATCTCCATCATCACCGTGCTCAGCCCGCCGCTGCCCTCCTCGGCGGGCGGCGGCTTGAACGCGGGCACGCGCCGCTTGCCGGACGCGGACCCGCGGAGGGAGATGACCTTCTCGACGTGCCCAAAGACCTCGACGGCGGCCTTGTGGTCCTCGAAGAGGTCCTCGAGGAACTCCTCCTGGTGCTGGAGGAACTGCTGCTCCTCGACGATGTTCTGCAGCTCCTCCTCCCACGTCTTCTTCCACATCGGCTTCACCGTCTGGATGTGGTCCCGGAGGCTCTGCAGCTCCGCCGCGACGGCGTCGATGTCCCCGCGGACCTGCTTGAGGAGGAACGCCTTGGGGGACACGTTCCGCTTCAGCACGTCGTCCTTGATGTTCTCCACCGTATCCTGCAGCTCCTCCATCTTCGTGAGCACGTTCGACGAGCGCGTGTCCAGCTTCGCCTTGCCCGTGTCGATGTACGCGCGCGCCCCGCCCACCTGCTGGCTCGCGAGCTGCCGCACCGTCTGCGTCTGCGCGCGGAGCGCCCCGAGGCTGTCCTTGGTCTGCTTCATGAACTCCGTGTACAGCTGCCGCATGATGCCCAGGTCCCGCCGCAGGTTCTGCACCTCGTCGAACTGCGTCTTCAGGTCCGACACGACCCGCGTCGTGTACTCGCTCGCGCCCGTCATCTGCGGCTGCAGCGTCGCGCCCGTTATCTGCGGCATCAGCGGCTCCATGACCGGGGGCAGGCCCGATGGCAGCCCTGAGCGCTCGGTGGGGCTCGTCCGGCTCGGCGTCCCCAGCTCGGGCATGTTCACGCGCGACAGTCGCCGCGCGGCGGAGTGGAACATCGCGTCTGGCGGTCGGGGGGCGACGGGGGTGCTCTCTGCAGGATGTTGGGCGTAGATCATGGACGTCCGTCTGCTCGCGTTGCTCGCGACGACCGAGTGGAGGTCCTTGATGTTCTGCTGCAGCGCCGATATCTGCGTGTCTATATGCTGCTTGATCTGGTCCAGCGCTATCCCGACCGCGTCAGTTCCTTCTCCTACATACACCCCGCGAGAGACTCACGCTCGATGTTCAGCGAGAGCAGCACCTTCGGCTTGATCTCGTCCATGTCCTCGAGCTCGTACTGCACCCCGCTCGACGGATCGCGGATGTACACCGCGGGGAAGTTGTCCTGCCCCGGGTTGTACGCGAACTTGTCCATGAACAGCACCCTCAACGCGTTCAGCTCCGTCCGCGGCTCGAACGTCACCTTCTTCACCTCCCGCCCCACCTGGAGGAACACCGGGAACGGTTTCCCTGCCTCTGCCTCTGGCTCCTGTTCGGGCTCCTGCGCGGGTGCGGGCCCACCCTCCACCATCGATACCCTTACCTCCGGCGTCGCCCGCCCCGACGTCTCGGGGACCGGAGACGGCGCCTTTGGCAACGGTGGCACAGGCGGGGGCTCCTCGCCCTCCACGATCGTCGACGGCCCCCTCGTACGCTGCCCCCTCCCCTTCCTCCCCCCCTTCGACGGGCTCGCCCCACCCTCCTCATCCGCAAGCGCCGCCAAATCCCCCGGCGTAAGCTGCCCATTCGCCACCAACAACGACCTCCTATTCCCCCCACCTCCCCCGCCCCCACCCTCACCCCTCGCCCCCCCAGCGCCCCCACCCCGCTCGCGCACCGTGCCCCCCGTCATCTTCGAGATATTATACGTCGAGAAGCGCTTCGACGCCCGCCGCTCGAGCGCGTCCGCCTTCTTGAGCGCCGCGAGCGAATTCTGCACCGCGGGCGGCGCCTGCTCCAGCGGCACGCTCTCCGCCTGCGGGCTGCCCACGCTCGTTGGGGTTTCTGGCGCCCCACCCCCACCCCCGCTCCCTGTCTCGTTCGTGCTTGCCACCACCACTACGGCGGGGGGAGGGGGCACGGGGGCGTCGACGAGCGAGAACCGCTTCACGTGGTTCGGCACTTGGCTTGGGGGCAGGGTCGCTGTCGGCTGTGGGGGCTGTGGGGGCATCTGCGAGGGCGGTGGACCGGGCGGGGGCGTCCCGAACCCATTCCCATTCGCCTGGCTGCGCGGGTCGCGTGGAAAGTTCGGGTCCGCAGCGGACGTCGAGTACGCGCGTGGCATCGGTACCGCGCCCTGCTGGCCCAGGGACGGGCGCGGTTGGATAGGGGTGGACGAGCGGGATGGTTTCGCCCCGTCGTCTACTCCTGGAGGAGCGAAGCCACCGACGAACTGCTCACCGCCGAGTGCGCCATTGGGCATGGGCGGGGAGAGCATGACGTTTTCCGAGCTGGACGGTTTCCGTCTAGACGACGGCGTCTTGCTCCTCGATGGCCCATCGCTGCCGTTACTGGGCGTCGGACCCCGCGACGGCGCGCGAGAAATCGCATCCTCCCTCGTAGACCGAGACGAGCGCGAATCGCGATCACTCCCATTCGCGCTCTTCTGGTCCGAGACGATCCGGCGGTAGATGGACTGCTTCCCGCGCAGGCCCTGGAGGAGGTTCGTGATGATCTTGCGGACTTCGGGGAGGAAGATTTCGAGGTTTTGGGGGGTGGCCTCTTCGGAGAGGCAGGCTTCCAGGACGGAGCGGAGGTCTTCGGGGACATTGGAGAGTTCGCTGGGACAGACGGGACAGGCATTTATATATGTATGTGCGTGCGTGTGTGGATACGGAAAAGGAAGGGGGCAGGAAGACGCGTGTACGCACCTCATGTCGATGCCGAAGCTGCTGAAGGCCGCGACCGCGGCGTTGAAGTCGTTTCCCAGGCGGACATAAACGTCGCTGACCTGGTTCTCGTCGACGACCTGTTTGCTCCATTGGGTGAGGGACTCGAGGAGGACCTTGATGGACACCAGCAGTCTTGTCACGGCGGACTCGACGGCGGGCTGTAACGGCGGTCAGCTCAGGTCAAGAATCAGGAAGGGAACGAAGATAAGGAAGAGACGCGAAGCGGTAGAAGTCAAGATGACGTCGAAGGCTCGTGGTGGAAAGCCAGAGGCCTAGAATGAGAACCACCCAAGTATACCCCACCCTCCCGGACGCGTATGTCGGTCGATCCAGCAGAGCTTGATAGGCACGACCCCACCATCCCGCCCCTCAAGTCCAAGCAGCCCGCTCACGCGAGGCCCGGAACGCGTCCCGCCACAACTCATCCCGCCGTGCGCGCACCCCAGCCCACACCCGCCCACCGTCCCCGCTAGGTCAGGACCGCCGGGTCCCCTGCAGGACGCAGGCACCAAGCTGATGTACGCCCGCCCGCGAACGCGCTGATCACATCATCCCTCCCTCCGCGCAAGCTCCCCTTGCCCTCTTCTCTCAAATCTTCTGACGGCCACACATCCCGCATCCCACATCCCTTCCCGTCTTTGAGTAGGGGCCGTGCACAAAGTTCACGCGCGGCGAGGCGGTCCTGGCGCGCGCTCGACGCCCGGTCCTTCCGGAGCGCAGGCAGACGCGACTCCGGACGGAGTGTGAGGGGAGGAGGCGCGGCGGGGACGGTTCCGACGATGGCGATGACGATACCAGGGGTGTGATTGACGTGGCTGCTCGCTCGTGTATAGCAGGGGGGGAAGAGCACGGTCACAGACGGATGGCGTCAATGACGGCGAGGGAAGGGCGGACGAGAGATCATGGACAGTTTCGCAAGTTTTGTGCGCAGGATGGGCGAGGCGGGGTGCTTGCGCGGACGGCGCAGTGAGATGATGATCCAGATTGCTCGTCATAGAGAGGCCGAAGACAGAGGACGTGGGGCGACCACAGGTGTGCGAGGGATCGGGCTGGAAGTTGGAATTCGCAAACTTGCGCGGGCGACCGCGAATCCGAACGGCGTGCGGAGTGGTTGCACCGCGAGCAGGGAAGCGACGAGCACTTTTGTAGAGCACAAATACGCAGAGGGGACGGATCCACCAAAACCCCAGAAAAGACACTCACATTTGGCTGTGGACGGGACCGATCGCGGTCACTCCGGGAGGAAGAGATGGATAGCGTAGAAGACGTTGACTGATTCGTACGTCTTGACGGATGTGACGAGGAGGATTGCCTCACAGACATGGCTGCAGCGTCGGGCAATGTGGATAAGAGGTTAGGAGGATAAGAGGGAGGGAGAGAAGGAAGGTCGGAGGACGGAGCCCTGGGCAGAGGTGGCCGCGCTCGACAAGGGCGTTCGAGCTGGGATCGCCCTCTCTAATCGCTGCTTGATATCACGTAATCAGGCTGGTATAAGTCCCGTTTACGCAGCCTATATACGATCAACTCGGCTTCCAGCTATAGCACATACCGCACATAAACACGCGTTGAGCACGGCGACGCCATGCAATACTTCTGTGACAGCTAGGAAAGCAGAAGGAAGTTCGTAACAGAGAGGGCGTTTCACGAACGATTCAAGATTGCAGGAAAGCAAGACGTATACAGCTCGAACGTACGACCGTCCGGAATCTCTGCGGGTAAGCTACCGAGGTATCGAGTCCGTGCGATTAGGGCTGGCCGCGCTCCTCTTCTCCGCCCTCCGCTCTCCTCTTCCCTGAGCGTCTCCGGATCGTCCTACATCGCTACAGCGTCGCCTCCGCGGGCGGATGGGGAGATCGATGACGGGTGGCCGTTCATGACTTCCAGATGAGGATGGCGAGCGAGCCGATGTAGAAGTAGATGAAGTGTTTCGTTTCTGCGCCATCGATGCCGCCATCAGCTCAGCTCAGCGTCCGACGCGCATGCGTGCGCAGCGCGCACCACCACCGTTGTGGTCAAAGAGAGCGAGCACTCACCATGGGTAACGTACGAGCCAAAGTTCTTGCCGACGACGACGTGCCAGGTGGGCCCGTGGCGTTTATCGAACTCCTTCTTGATCTGCGCGGCGATGTCCTTCTCGATGTTGTACTTTTCGAGCGCGGCGGACGCGACGTCGACCGCCTCCTGCTGCATCTCCTCGCTCATGTCGACGTTCTTGACGATCGCCTTCGGGCCGCTCCCGTTGTCCTTGCCCAGCGCGTCAGAGGAGGTGGGCGCGTCGACCTTGTCGGCCATCGTGGTTCGAGGGGGTGAGGGCGGGAGAGAGTGTGTGGTTGGGATTGGGGTCGTTAAAGAGTTCGTCTGCAGATGCAAGGGGTCGTGCAAAGAGAAAGACAACACCGGACGCGATAAGCACGCGTGGGTGAAGGGAGAGAGGGCGGACGGGGCGACTTACAGGACTGTCTGCACACTGGGAAGGGCTTTTGAGATGGAAGACGGAACCAAGGAGACAAGGCCCTGGCGAGCACGTGTAGCGCGCAACGCACGCACGCGTCCCCTCAGCCGCTCCCTCGACGCGTCCGCCTGCCCGGTTCCTCCTCAGCCACGCTCTTCCCTTTCTCCCTCCCACCTCCTCGATCCTCCCCAAGATCCCTCCCTCCCCACCGCTTCCCGTACATACCCAACCGCACCAGGCCCTCCCTCCCGCGTGCGCCCACACGTTCCCAGTCCCACCTCCACATGCTCCGAAGCCCCCCTCGCCTTCCCCCCGCCTTCTCCGCCTCCCCGTTCCACGCGCCGCGCCCCCGCCTTCACTCCGCGCGTCCCGTTTACCTCCCCCCGCCCAATCACTGGGCGCGCTATCCCTGGCCGCGGACGCCCCCACCCCCGTCCCGCGCGGCGCGCGCACCCCAGCCGTTAGACGTCTATTTCTCGCTGTGGGGGGAGCGGGGAAAGCGCGGATCGCGATAGACCAGGAGGTGCTTCTCCGGACGGGACGCACGCGGTCGAGGGCCTGCGTTCTCGCGTCCTCCGAGTGCCCGTTCATTAACTTAAGTATTAACTTAACCCCGTCTGGCGTGCACGCCCCTCCGTCCATGCCGGACACGCGTGCGCCGCCGGATGCGTATGGGGACGTGCGGTTCCCTTGCGCATCTAATCTCTGTCTCATGATCAATGCCCGTTAACTTCGATGCGTCTCAGCCCGCGACGAGTGTGCCAGGCAGGCCCGGCATGTATCATGCGTTGTGGTATCCTTTTTTGTCCTACCGAATACAACGAAGTATTCCAGTCCATCCGTATTATGATCCGAGGTATACAGACAACACAACACGTCTGCCTCCACCTGCTCGCCCGTCTACATCCTCACACCTGACACTCCACTCACGCTTCCGCTTCCAGCTCGTCCGACTCCTCGTCCCGCGCGAACGACGACCGCCGGCTCGAGCGCTCCTCGACGACGTCCGGGTCCTCGACCGCGTTCTGCTGGTCGCCGAGGTACCAGTCCGGCATGAGCGTCGACAGCCCGAGCGGGATCACGCTCAGCGCCGTCGCTACGACGAGCATGATCGCCATCGTGTCGCTGTACGCTAGCCCCCCACAGCACGCATCAGCACTCATCAGCCAGGCGAACACAAACGCAAGCACTCACCAGCGACGACCCCCATCCTAACCGGGTCCCCAAGCGGCCTCTTCCTCACATCCGTAATGCTCCCAAACAGCCCATCCCTCTCCTCCTGACTCAGCCCCGGCAAATGCTCCCTCATCTTCCCCGGCATAACCCCCGCCCAAATCGCCCCAGCTATGCTCCCGCCCACCCCACCGCCGATCTCCGTCCAGAGCAGGACGAGGGCGATGACCATCGCGACGTCGGCATGGGGGACGGCCGCTTGCGCGCCGACCCCGGAGCAGATGGCTGCGAAGCCGCCGCCGAGGCCTTGTAGGATTTGGGTCCAGACGAGCTCGGCGTCGGAGCCGGAAGGGGAACGGGAGTGGATCATAAGTGCCACGCCGCTGTAAGAAAATGAGTGCGACGCCTGAGAGGATGTGCGTGAGGGGCTTACGCGAGGCGAATGCAGAGACCGATGACAAGGAGGGGCTGCAGACGATCGTTCATAACCGGGCGAACGGCGAGAGAGGCAGACCCACCTTGTATCGATGCGTGAAGCGCATGATGACGCCGGCGGTGATCCCGAACAGCGTCAGCCCTACAGTCTGCGCTTGGCCAAAGTAAAACACGTTCGTCATCGACCTGCACAAACCCGTCAGCATTCCTCTCAACGCCCCCTGCGCGCGCACACGCACCATGGCTTCGTCACGAGCACGAACGACTGCAAGTACGTGAACGTGAGGAAGAACGACAGCTGTGTGCACACCCATGGCCCCCGGGTAAGCGACCGAAGCCCGCTACGCGCAAAAAGCATCGCCACGCACAAAGTCAAAGAACCCGATCCACGCCGCGCACACCACGGTCCGGTTGACCAGGAACCGGCGCGCGATGACCGGCCGCTTCGCATAGCGCAGGTCCCACAGCGCGAACAGCGGGAGCAGCACCCACCCGAGCACGAACATCGCGACCAGGTTCGCTGCATCATGAACCAACGTTAGCCGTCCGTTCCCTCACACGTACCGGACGTAGAGTGGCTTACGGTTGCTCCAGCTGCCCTTGGCGCGCTGCGCGAGCGTCATGGGGAGCAGGATAAACGCGACGGCTGTCCCGAGCATGACGAGCCCGACAAGGTCGAGCTGCTCCGCAAAGAGCCACGCGCGGCGGAGGACCGGGTTCTTCCCCCTCGGCGCAATGTCGTCACCCACGGGCGGGGGCGCCGCGAGCCCGAGGCTCTTCGCCTTGCTCTCGGCCCAGAAGAGCGTGAGGATGAGCGGCGCGAGCGAGGCGGGGACGAGGATCGCGAACATCGCGTCTGCGCGGAAGGAGGGTGCGGGAGCGCGTTGAGACTCGGCTGCGGTGTGTCAGATAAGGTTGTGGGGGACTCACATCCCCAACGCCAGCCCAGGCGCTCGAGTACGAGGTTGGCGACCTTGGATCCGATGACGGCGTTGATGATGAACGGGACGGAGGTGAGGCCCGAGACGAGCCCTCGCCATTGTAGGGTGGTGATATCAGCGATGATTACAGAAGTGAGCAGTTGTAGTCCACTGGGGTACACATCAGTAGTTGTTCAACTGGCAGGGTGTATGCGCATACGTGTATCCGCTGGGTCGCAATCGTGAGTTTAAACGCATTCAGCGACCGATAGCGCACGTACATAGCATAGCATATTATTCCGACAGCGATAGCTCCGACATGGGGTGCAGTGGCAATGATAACATATCCTGGACACCACAGTGAGGGACTGAAGCAGGAGTTTCAGAGACAACTCACCACAAACATAGAAAACGACTGCCAAACGTTGGGTAAATGCGCTTCTACAGGGGAAGATAGAGAAGCGACTAACGGACGACGATGAATGCTGTTGCACGCGAGGTGACGTCGGCGACCTTTGCAATTATAGGCTTTCCACAGGCGACTGCGACCCCACACGGTTACCATCCAGGCTCGGCTAACGAAACAACGGTAGAATACGCACTAAGGATTGATTGCGCGACTTGGATGGACGATATGAGGCTATGTGCGCCAAAGTAGGAGGTTGCGAAGGGAAGGTAGTTTGACGTCGTCTGGTTGTCTAGCGAGTACACATAGGATGCGAGCCCGATCCTGCCGCATCCCAATCAGCCTCTCCCGCCCTTCTTGAACCCTCTTTGCCCCACCGAAGGGAGTCAAAACAGAGAAGATCAAGAACGCACCCGATAAAGAACATCCACTGCGAGCGCCGACTGAGGACGTGTTCAGCAGCCTCGACGGCCTGCACACCCGCGTGTGC
Organism: Grammothele lineata; assembly: GCA_002150815.3. Lineage (NCBI taxonomy): Eukaryota > Fungi > Basidiomycota > Agaricomycetes > Polyporales > Polyporaceae > Grammothele > Grammothele lineata. The sequence continues at coordinate 12,725 of NDFF03000176.1, read as the reverse complement.
GTCCTGCTCCGCATCCAGCTCCTCTTGCGTGAACGTCGACGCCGTCGAGTACACCGAGCGCCGGGCGTCGAGCGGGGACGCGTCACGCACCTCCCTGGCTATCGCAAACTCAGTCCGGGGACCTGAAACACCCCGGAGGACGCGCGTGGAGACGGGGGCTCACCGGGGGAGACAGGAGACTGGGGTATGCGCGAGTAGCCGCGGCGGGACATCTCTGCGAGCTCTACGGGTACGGGGGCTGTATGGGAGCGGGTCAGTGCGAGCGGGCGGGCGCAGAGGGCGCGGGGGGACCTGAGGGCATGGTGGGAGGGAAGGCGGGCAGAGACGACTTGGGCAGATATAACTCGGTTTGGGATCGGGCCCGCATGCAGCGCCGTGGCGCCGCGGTCGGCGTGATATCTTATCAGATAATGATTTCGCTTAGCACTAGCCGAGACGGAGGCAAATCCAAGCGAGCCCTTCCCGAATTCATCTCTCCAGCCTTCGCGGGTCTGCCGATGACCGATTCTGCCAGGTCAGCTGCGGGATGTAACGTCGAGAGTCGTCTAGAGCCTTAGACAAGGCATAGTGCCCACGAACACGACGACGAGCCCCAATACCCACGCCTGCTCAACGTACATGTCAAACGGTCGTCATTTGGAGCCATCAATCTAGTAATGTACACTGGAGATCATCTAGGGGATACACGCAGTCCTTGCTCTACTCTACAAAACGAACGGACGGCCCACGTCTTAGGCCTCAGAGGACACTAATTCTTCCTCTCAACAACCTCCACCACCACCCGTCCCACACACTCCCCTCCACGCACGTACAACCCCACCTCATGCACGCCCACATCGCCCGCCCCAGGCACCCCAGAAACCTCCACCGCCCCCGTCCCGACATCGACCTTGACGAACCTCGGGAGCGCGCGCCCGGACACGAGGCGCGCCTCCAGGCCGCGCAGCCGCCCGCCCCCGGTGAGTGCAGCTGGGGCGACCGGCACGCGGAAACGGAACTGCGAGCCTGTGCGCGCGAGGACCCGCTCGGTCGCTGGGGCGCGGCCGTCGGGGGAGGAGTCGAACGAGGAGAGCGACAGCGCGGGAGAGCGCTCGGCGGCTGTCAACGTCGACGCTCAACGTCAGTACTTTTGATCGCATAAGCATGGATTGACAGGGAGGGCGCACCGTTCAGCGAGTGCCCCAGCGAGCTCTGGCCGTCGTCGCCCAGCGCGCGGACGTACGCGAGGCCCGTCGCGAGCTCGTCCGTGCTCGTCGCGGTCGGCAGCTCCGCCTGTGCTTGCACCTGCGCCTGCGCCTGTCCTCTAAACACCTTCGCCATCTGGCTCACAACCCTCTTCGTCTTTCCCTGTCCCTGCCCCTCCTCCACCTCGCCCTCCCCCTGCCCCTTGCCTCTCCCCGCCCCAATCTCAGGCGAGAAGAACGACGAAGGCATCTTCGGCACCGGCACGCGCGTCGCGCTCGTGAACGGCACCAGCCTCGGCCTCGCGCTCTCCGCCGTCCCCGTCACCACGGCCGCGCCGGGGGTGACGACCTGGAACGAGAACCCGCTCGCCCCGCTCCGGACGGAGGTCGCGCGCGTCGCGTGCTGCACGACAGCTTCGCCTTCGTGCGTCTCCGCAGTCCCTAGGGAGGACGCGCCTGAGTCACGGTTCCTTTCGCGACCGCCGACGCGCGCCGTGGCGGGGATTGAGATCCTGTGTACCTGCGTGTGGGTCTGCGGCTGGGGGCGCGCAAAGTCGGCGCGGCGTCGGGGGATGGACGGAGCCTCGTGCGAGGACGTGGGCGACGAGTCCGCGAGGCTCGAAAGCCCACTGGGCGCATACTGACTCGCGTTCATCTCGTCCACGATCCTAAACTCCCCGCTCCCGCTTCCGATCACAACCGGGAGCCCGTCCACACCTGGGTGGCCATGGCCGCGGCTGTGGCTGTCGTCATCACTGGTGAGGATGAGCGTCGGCTTCGAGATGACGGGCTTCTTCGGCCCGCTCACCACGCGCCGGTACTTGTCGCTCACCACGCGCGCCGTCGCGCGCACGCGCCCGAGGAACTCGACCTTCTTCACCATCCGCGGGCTCGTCGCGAGCCCGACGGGGCTGAGCGGCGAGCGCGCAACGTTCGATAGGGTCCTCGTAAGGATGCGGGAAAGCCCGATCCCGAACGGCCCCCCTGCAGGTGTTGGCGTAGACGGCTGGCTCAGGCGCGCGCCCTCCGCAGCGAGGGCGTCGACCTGCTTGATCGACGGGCTGTAGCGCTCCCCGCCGACCTCGATCCCGATCCCGTACCACTTCCTCTCCTCCGCCGTCCACGCGCGCCTTCCCTCTTCGCCCTCGACCGCCGAGTCCTGTACGCGCCCGCACCGACGGAGCGCAGCGAACCCAAGCGCGAGGCCAATGAACGCACTGACGATCCCGAAGCCGATCTTGAGCCCGAGGAGGAGCTTCGCGCGCGAAGCGGCGGAGAGCCCGCCCCCGTGGCGGTTCTGCTGGTGCGCGTAGTCGTCCGCGGAGAGCGAGATGGGGAGGCGGGTGTGCGAGGTCGAGTGCGTGACGTGCGAGTAGGCGGTGAAGGCGACGGCGATATGTTGGAACGTGACGTCCTTGGGGACGGTGCCGGTCAGGAGGGACTTGCTCGTGTCGAACTGCAGGCTGTTGCCGGCGTCGGAGGGGTCGAATGAGGCGTTGAACTCGATGTCGCCAGGGTTGCCCAGGTCAGAAGAGTTGGAGAAGAACTGTGCCAGGTAGAATGTCACAGGTGTTCCAGGGTTCACAAGGATCGGGTCGAGTTCGTCGTCGGTGAAGAACGAGGGCACGGCATCAAGCTTGACCTGCGTATGGAGGGTCTGGTTGACAGAGGAGGTGATGACGGCGGGAAGAACAGCATTGCTGAAGTCCGAAGGGGGCTCGCCGCTGAGAGGCCGAGACGAGGGGTCGTACCTGAGCCAGCTCTCTAGGTTTGAGATATCGATATCGAGAGCAGTGATGTTGTCCGGTGCGACAGGCTTGCCATCGAGAAGTACACCCGCAAAGTCGACGGCAGAGTTCAGCGTGAGCTCAAAGGGTTGGGCGACGGTGATGTTGATAGTAGGGAGCGAGTTGGAGTCAGACGAGTTGCCCAGTGAGAAGTCGTGATCGGCAACGACAAGGTCGAACGGTGCAGACGCGGCAGAATAGCCCTCCTGATCCGATGCGTGCAGGGCTAGCGAGACAGTGTGGGGTATAGAGATGTTGGAGGTATCCGGGTGGGGCGTGACACCGTTGAAGGTCATGGCGTGGGGGTTGAAGTTGACCCAGTCGGGGAGAGGGGAGCCGTCGGCCTGGCTGGCGGAGTAGAAGAGGTTGCTCTGGGCGGCGAAGGTGTTATAATCGAAACCAACGCTGAAAGACCATTTTGGCGGGATGCGTAGGGTCGGGCGCCCTTGATGGAGAGCAGAGGTGTTGGATACCAGGAAGACGGAAGACAGGGAAGGATTTTGAGGGTGGAACTGGTCTTGGATAGGAATGTGCAGCTCCGGAGGAGGATAGGGTGTGACGCAGAGAGTAAGAGAAGACGATGCAGACTCGCCAGTAGAGGAAGCAGTGATAGTGATCTTGGGCGTGCCTTCGTCTTGGTCTCCGGGGGTGCCTGAGAGGGTGCGAGTTGAGGGGTCAAAGGAAACCCAAGACGGGAGGGCAGAGGCGGAGTAAGTGAGAGGGTCATTGGAGTCAGAAGCGAATGTGGTGGGAGCGAAGGCCCAGGAGTAAGGAGCGTGTATGCGCGCTATCGGAGGCAGCTGATCGTCCAGAGGGTGCGAGACTGAGACCTCGGAGGCAGCCGCGGCAAGGATGGCGGTAGCGAGGGAAAGAACGAGGAGCATAGTAATGTCGAGTGTGCGAGCGGGCTCAATAGTCGACCAGCGACCTCACAGAGCAGATCTAGTGAAGGCGGCGGTGGCGGGGACAGACTACGGGCTACTGGCGGGAGAGACGGGAGAGCGAGAAGAGGTCAAGCGCGTCTTCCCGCCGAGCGTGTCTCGCGAGCTTGTCCAACCGCCCACGTGCAGACCACGTTTGACGGGCGCTTGTCCATTCGCCAACCGCGATTTCGAAGACGGACCTTTTCTACTCTTGCTTCGTCCACTACGGTCAAGAGCATTTCCAGTCACACGGCCGCCAAAGAGCATCTGCGCCGTATGATGCAACAAAGAGGGAGCTCATTCTATCTAGACCCCAACGTTCACACGCAGTAAGTATACCTCCTAGTCGATGTGTTCTCATCAGCGTGACCTGCAGAATGCCGGCGGACCGCCGTCGGCTCCTCGAAGTCTCCATCGGCCTCATGCACATGAGCCGACCTCTTCTCGCGCGCAGCACTAGGCCAGCGCTCGCCAGTGGGAGATTATAACATTCGATACATGCCTTCCTTTCTCTCGCACCCGCCCTGACCCCCAAGATCCGCAATGTCGGACAAGGAAAAGCAAGACTGCCGTCCTCAGGCGGAAATCGCTCAGGGTCCCGTAGACGCGGCAGCAGCTCTTCGTGCTCCAGCTGAAGAAGAACACGTTCCTGATGGAGGCAGGGAAGCGTGGACCGTCGTCTTGGGATCGTCCCTTGCTCTCTTCGCCTCGGCGGGAATGATCAACGCATACGTTCGTTTTTTCATCCCCCCTCGTTTTGCCCGCTTGTTCTTACCAGTCTTCCAGGGTGCCTTTCAAAACTACTACGAGACAACGCTCCTTCCTTCGTCCTCGTCGGCCACCATCTCCCTGATCGGTTCCTTGCAAGTCTTCTTCCTCTACGGCTGCGGTCCTCTCACGGGCAGAATATTCGATGCATACGGCACAAGTGTCCGTTCTCTTGCCACTGGCTGCCATATCTGCTGCTCACAGAGTGTACAGGTCCTTGTCCCGCTGGGATCCTTGCTATGCGTCATCGCCATGATGCTAGTCTCACTCTCCCAGAAAGACCAGCCGTACCAGCTCTTCCTCTCTCAGGGTGTCCTCTTCGGGCTTGGTATCGCCCTCATGTACGTATGTTGTGTCGTTTTGAGTATCTCCACTGATTTACCTTCAGGTTTAACCCCTGTGTAGCGGTGATGAGTCATTGGTTCCGCCGTAAGCGGGCCTTCGTCATCGGCATCGTCCTGAGCGGTGGCGCTGTCGGGGGCATCGTCTTTCCCATAATCCTCCAGCACCTGATCCCTCGTGTTGGCTTTCCATGGGCGACGCGCGCCATTGGGTTTATTATCCTACTGTGCTTTGTTGTTGCGTGTCTCACGATACGGACACGCCTCCCGCTCTCCGGTAATATCTCGTGGCGTACGGCTATTGATCTTCGGGGCTTCAAAGACGTCCGTTATGTTCTCGCCACGATTGCCGGCTTCCTGTTAGTCTTTCCTTTCAACCCATACTTTTTGTTGCGCTCAACGCTCCTTTCAGGCTCTTCTACGCGCTCTTCATCCCCTACTTCTACCTCCAGATCTACGCCAACTTCCGAGGCGTCTCGTCCGACATCGCCAGCGATCTCCTCCCCATCCTCAATGCCATGAACATCCTCTCTCGCGTCTTACCAGGTCTCCTCGCCGATAGATATGGCTCGTGCGTCACTAACCAGTAGATTATCTACGTTGACTACGTAAGCTGACAATTTTCGACCAGCCTCAAAGTCTTCATACCTATCTGTGCACTCTGTACGATCTCTGTTTTCGCCTTGTGGCTTCCCTCGCATAATGCCGCCACCATCATCGCCTTCTCCGCGCTCTATGGCCTCTTCTCAGGTATGTTACGCTCTTGAGGTCTTCCGAGAGCACTCATTTGCTTACTTTTGCATCGCATACAGGCGCTTTCGTCTCGCTCCTCGCGACCTACATCGCCACCATCACCCCGCGCGAAGTGTACGGCGCACGCCTCGGTACGTGCCCCTCCTCTACGTCCCTCACACTCCCCAAGCTCTCTGACCGGGTATATGCGCTCCATACTCACCCCACACCTCCAGGCTCCGTCTACATCTTCCTCGCGATCGCGACCCTCGTTGGTACCCCCACGGGTGGCGCGCTCCTCCGCACGCCAGACGAGACGCACTTCCGCGCGCTCATTCTCTTCACGGGCTTCCTGATGGCTGGGGGCACGATCGTCCTCTGTGGGGCCGCCCTTGCTGGGAAGGTGAGCCTCGTAAGGTTTGGGCGATTTCGGCGGATGAGGAGACGGGAGGAGGATGTGAGCGCGGTCGAGACAGAGAGAGTGGACGTTGCGTAATGACTCAACGGTTACTCGATGCCGGTAAGTTTAGTATCGGCGTTCCGTATCGGTTATATCTCACGATGGGTTCTACGTCGGCAGGAATCAGGATAGACTGTGACTGTAACGCCACGTACGCTAGTACACGCTATACACGAACCAATAGAATGGCTCTTACGAGCCCAGTGGCACACACCCAACAATCGGCGTCGACACATGGCGCATACAATCACACCTAGCTCAAACTCCGCTCGCGTCTGGTCACCAAAAGCACCTGTACACTTTGTAACCACCGGCACTTCCAGGCTCATTGAACGCCCTCGGCGACATCGAGATTCCCGTCTACATGACTCCCCGTAGAAGCCGATTATAGATAGGCGCCGTATCCATTGGTAAAGGTCGTACGTCGTCTGCTAAAATTCAGGTACCATTACTCAGTCGCCAATCGACGCGAATACAAAGATTGCTGGGGCCGTGAGGTTGCAGAATCTCAGCCTACCACCCTCGCGCGCGCCTCCATTCGACCAACGCCACAAAAGGCCGAATGAATGTGCTGCGATCGCCACTGCTGATTCACTGATGGACATGTCGCAGACAAAGCACGCTCTCACATGGCCAACTGGTTAGTAAGTTGGTTCCGTTAAGCTGCTAAGCGGTCGATGAACGAGTCACACTCTCTGGCAGCCGGCGACAGTCGTGTCGGAAACGCAAGTTCTGCCGAGTCTGAGCTGTCTGCGCAGGGACACAGTTCCAAGGCGTAGATGTCCTTGTAGGCCAAGAACCCTGTCGTCAAGGCGAACATATATAAGGCTCTCGACTTCAAGACAGAGTCTACCGGCACATCACAGAATTTCCTCCAGAGCGTTCAGTCCAAGTTTCGCTCATCCTCGCCTTTCAACCTCAGCTCTATATCATCATGTCTCACGGTAAACAATTCACTCTCTACACCCACGCCGGCGCCCCTAACGGTTGGTACGTCTGCTTCCTCGCGTATCCTTTTCAGTGGCCGTCATGCATGCTCACCTCTAACCATCCCCCTTTGACAGGAAAGTGGCGATGGTGCTCGAGGAACTCGGGCTGAGCTACGAGCCCGTCTACCTCGATGTCTTCAACAAGCAGGACCCCGCCCTGCTCGAGTTCACAAAGACGTTGAACCCGAACGGACGCATCCCTGCGCTCGTCGACCACCGGAACGGCGACTTCGTCATATGGGAGTCCTGCGCGATCCTCCTGTACATCGTCGACAAGTACGATCCCGAGGGGAAGATGAGCGTTGTGGACGAGAAGGACAAGTACGCGCTTATCCAGTGGCTCTTCTTCCAGTCGTCAGGGCAGGGGTGAGCCTTCCTCCTCTTTGATCATGTAGGGATGGCGAAGCTAACGCGTACGCACGCAGCCCATACTTCGGACAAGCATTCTGGTTCATGCGCTTCCACCCCGAGAAGATCGACAGCGCCATCAAGCGGTACCAAGACGAGACCCTCCGCGTCTTCGGCGTGCTCAACACCGTCCTCACCGACCGGGAGTACCTCGTCGGGGGGAAATGCACCATCGCGGACATCTCTTTCATCAACTGGAACTTCCGCGCGCTCGAGTTCAGCGTCAAAGACGTGCGCGATGCGGAGAAGGAGTTCCCGCACTTCTACGCGTACGTCTGTTTCTTGCGTCATTGCTGCCGTTTGCCTCCCTGGCGAATGGCACTAGTTATGACAGATGCTGATAACGCCTCGTGCATAGGTGGCACCAGAAGCTCATGGAGCGGGACGCGGTCAAGCGCTGCCTGGAGCTCCGCGCAAGCATGATCCCGGGCTGAACACTAGGAAACCGCAGGGGTTTCGAGGGGACGCTCGCGTTGTTGGGAAATCGAAAGCAGACCTGTTTTAGTTCCTGAGGAGTCATGTAGCAGCTAGCAAGACTAGTAGTGCAGATATCTACTAGCTATATATCAGTATAACATGGTTACTCCAGCCTTAGGCGCAGTCAAGTTTCGACAGGTGGGAAAGAAGTCGGTGACGACTGTGGTCGCGAAAGTTTCAAGTGGCTCGGTCTTGCTCACTGCTCAGGCTGTTTCCTGAGTTACCATATCGTCGCGTGGCGGCCACGCGGGCGGCTCCAGCGCTTGCCCAGCTCTCGGCGCTTGTCTACCGCTGTTGAAAGTCGACCATGATCATTCCGCATCCTAGTCTACTCCAGAGGTAGAGCCCGACAACACTTCACGGTCAGCTGGATGTGAAGGCTAATGCATAGGACGCGAGACGACCTTGCTGCAGGCGGCCTAGTCCACTGGCAGCGGTACAGCCGTTAAAAGCGTAACGTCGCACTGAACTCCGGACTCCTCGATCGACCGCCGCAACAAATCCAAGGAGGAGAGGGCCACTTTCAATTTGGGGTCGAATCACCTCAGATACGTGTTCTGTGAATCCACGGGTGTCATGCGACTCAAGCTCTCCGCATATATGTACGCTTCTCGCACTGTGTCTGGGAGTAAGTACGCTGATCAGTAATGCGACTGGTGCTGGAGCTGACAGATCGCCAGGCACCGTACCCGTTACTCAGCCACCGCTCAACGCTTGCAGCCTCCACTTGCGTGTCGTTGCTTCGGAAGCTAACACCAAGCTTCGCGCACAAGACTGCTCTGTGGGTATCCAGTCAACCATTGCCGCCGGCGCTATCATTCGGTTGATGCCATGTTAACCCCGGATGGGAACGCTACAGGGAGGTCCACTGCTGATTCATCGGCGGAAGTTCCGCAGACAAAGCAGGTTCCCGCATGACTCGTTGGTTGGTAAGCGCTATACCAGCCACTAAGCCACTGATTGACGGACCACTCCTTTGACTGAGTAGAGCTGAGAAGCCGAAGTCTCTGCTCTCAGAGCCATCTTTGCCCCGCCACGTTACATGCACGCACTGGCATGGCGAGATTACCTTCCTTTGAGGCGCATATATAAGGCTCGCGAGACGATGTTGTCTATCAGCACAACACCGTCGCCTTTTCCACAGCTCCCAAAATCACTCAAGTCCGCACTCACTCTACTCAGCTATATAGCATCATGTCTCACGGAAAGCAATTTACCCTCTACACTCACACCGGCGGCCCTAACGGCTGGTAAGTAGAGCCTTCTACCAAACTCACGGCCTGCACTCACACTTATCACGACCTCTGATGTTCCAGGAAAGTCGCAATGGTGCTCGAAGAGCTCGGATTGACCTACGAGCCCGTCTATCTCGATTTCTCCAAGAAGCAGCACAAGGCTCCCGAGTACACGAAGCTGAACCCCAACGGGCGCATCCCCGCGCTCGTGGACCACCAGAATGGCGACTTCGTCATCTGGGAGTCGAGCGCGATCCTCCTGTACCTCGTCGACAAATATGATCCCGAGAAGAAGCTTACCGTGACGGATGAGAAGGACAAGTACACGCTGCTTCAGTGGCTTTTCTTCCAGGCGTCCGGACAGGGGTGCGTGTCCTTTCTCTCACGCGTAAAGCGGAAAGGCTGACGCTTGCACCCCAGGCCGTACTTTGGCCAGGCGTTCTGGTTCATGCGCTTCCACCCCGACCGGGTACAGAGTGTCATCAAGCGGTACCAGGATGAAACTCTCCGCGTCTTCGCCGTGCTTAACACCGTGCTTGCCGACCGGGAGTACCTCGTCGGCGGAAAGTGCACGATCGCGGACATCGCGTTCGTCAACTGGAATTACCGCGCGCTCGATTTCAGTGTCAAGGAAGTATGCGATGCCGAGAAGGAGTTCCCTCACTTTTACGCGTATGTCCTTCTCCGGCCCTGCGTTTCCGCCCGACGCTCGTGTTTTGGTTTTGCTGGACGGGGGAATGCTGACGGAGATTCGTACAGGTGGCACCAAAAGCTAATGGAGAGGGACACAGTCAAGCGCTGCCTAGAGTTGCGCGCGAGTTTGATCGACTACTAGGAGAATCCTTCGAAGGATGCTTGAATCACTGTAGCGGTCTGCGCGTGTTTTGATCATGAGTTGGCACAAGTTGAACGAATGAGAACTTGGTAGTATTCAGTTTCTGTGGAAAGACGTCACTAAACGTCGCTCATATTGAAGTTGTGCGCCCACTTCGTTTATTCCACGTAATGCCTGCAGTATCTGGGGCTCCGCTCCCGCGAGGAAGAGGCGTAGCCATGACAGGAAGAAGACGGAGGGATTCCAGCTTCTGAGTGGGGAGCAACTCCTCGGAGTCCGAGAGGCGCTTCATCACGGCAAAGCCCGTAGTTTCGCGTGGCTGCCACGTGCGCCGTCCAACGACGTCTCGAACACCGTTTGCCCTCGCCTGGACTTGGTCCTTACCCTCAGTGGCCAACCTATGACTCTATCACCGCACGACGCTCAATTCGGTTTAAAATTCACTTTGCGAGCATTCTCAAGACTATGCAAACTCCTTTCAACGGCGTTAACGCCGTGTACGGTGCTCCTACAGGCTCGAGCAGCGCGCGTGACTTACTCTCCAGTCAGCAATCTGTCCAATCTGTCATAACGCCACGGCACCTGATCATCACATCAGTTGGTTTACCCTAAGCCGGCATACTCCCTCCCCTAGGCCCGCTTTCCGAAAGCCCAACATCGCTATCCACCGCACCTACGTATAAAACTACGCTTTTCTCTATTCCCCGAAACAGCAGAGAGCTCTCCGCCTGTAATCTACCAAGTCCTTCAGCGCCAATGACCCACTGTGCGCCTCGGCTATTTCCCGCCTGCCGCGTGATGCCGCCCGCCACGCCTCCAAGGCGCCTGCCCCTGGCCGACGTCCTCGGCAACCGGGATCACCGGCGCGACACCGTTGCCGCCGTCGCGCCCCCCGCGCGCACTGGTCGGCGCTCGTCGTGCCCACGCTCGTGCACGCTGTCGGGCACGATGAGCTCCTCTATCTCTCTCCCCTCGCATCCGCTCCCCGCGCTTTTTTGTACAGTAGTAGATCATAATAAATTATGCTTATTCCACCTGTTACTTGGATGATACAAGGTTCCGATCTAATAGTACTGAACATGTTCTTCCGGGAGGGCATGGTGCCTCCGGAAGCTGTATGACCACGGCATTTTCGTGTATCCCTTCGCTTCCTTCTGCATTATTGCATAGTACACTGGGCATACTCATCCCGATAGATCCGAAGCATTTCCAATCACTGTGCAACACCTACTGACCTCCCCTTACTAGGTGATTCATGCATCTCTCAACTATGGTCCAAGCAAGATAAGCGGGCGCATTTTGGTGAGTATAGTGGTATAAATGTACCGTGTATTCTGTAGTACTTATATCTATGATTGGAGCTCTCCATGGATGCACCCATACATGTATGTGTACGAGTCATCCTACTCACCTACAGATCTAGAGGATCATTGCATCCCCGCAGAATTTATATGGTCACACAGCCCTGATATGTAGCTTTAAAATGAGCCCAAAACCAACAAGAACCGTGAAGGAATGAGGATGTTATGGTCGGAACAGTGTCAAAATGAGTTCATGACACCCGGATTGTCAAGCTGTGCACGGGATTCCGTACACACTTGTGTACATCAAGGTGCATTTTGCACTCCACCGGCTGTTTCTCATCGAGTTCCCCACCGTTTCATCTGGTTCTGGGCTTCATAGAAAGCCACAGATGAGGTGAACATGGCACTGCCTTGCGATCTTCAAACTGACTGCCTGATCTCTTTCGGTAGGCTGATTACTGCTCCTGCAGTCTCACTGAGATCTATATACAGGGCATTGTCCGATAGTGAATGACATGCGTGGATAGTGTATGAGTAACTACTACAAATCAATGTTTAAGTTTTCAGCTCTCTCACAAGGGAGGAACATATACAATATGGTGGAGGATTAGTAGGTATCAATAGGGTAGTGAGGGCATGGATCATTTGCACAGCACTTCCGGATCTATCAGGGTGAGTATGCCCAGTGTACTATGCAATAATGCAGAAGGAAGCGAAGGGATACACGAAAATGCCGTGGTCATACAGCTTCCGGAGGCACCATGCCCTCCCGGAAGAACATGTTCAGTACTATTAGATCGGAACCTTGTATCATCCAAGTAACAGGTGGAATAAGCATAATTTATTATGATCTACTACTGTACAAAAAAGCGCGGGGAGCGGATGCGAGGGGAGAGAGATAGAGGAGCTCATCGTGCCCGACAGCGTGCACGAGCGTGGGCACGACGAGCGCCGACCAGTGCGCGCGGGGGGCGCGACGGCGGCAACGGTGTCGCGCCGGTGATCCCGGTTGCCGAGGACGTCGGCCAGGGGCAGGCGCCTTGGAGGCGTGGCGGGCGGCATCACGCGGCAGGCGGGAAATAGCCGAGGCGCACAGTGGGTCATTGGCGCTGAAGGACTTGGTAGATTACAGGCGGAGAGCTCTCTGCTGTTTCGGGGAATAGAGAAAAGCGTAGTTTTATACGTAGGTGCGGTGGATAGCGATGTTGGGCTTTCGGAAAGCGGGCCTAGGGGAGGGAGTATGCCGGCTTAGGGTAAACCAACTGATGTGATGATCAGGTGC